>JAYKTQ010000248.1:0-92761 GCA_036010785.1 Ammospiza maritima maritima
TGAAACCGGAAACGGGGATTAAACACGGCCACCGGGAACGGCACAGGGGCAACTCCCAAAAATTGGGGATTTTTCGGGAATTTTTGGGGAATTTTGGTCAAAATTTGGGGTTTTTTGTGGTAAATTTGGGGTTTTCCTGGTGGAAAATTTGGGGGTTTTTTGTGGTAAATTCGGGGGTTTTTTTGGTGGAAAATTTGGGGTTTTTTTGTGGTAAATTTGGGGTTTTTTTGTGGAAAATTCGGGGTTTTCTGGTGGAAAATTCAGGGTTTTTTTGTGGAAAATTCGGGGTTTTCTGGTGGAAAATTTGGGGGTTTTTTGGTGGAAAATCCAGGAGTTATTTTGGTGGAAAATTTGGGGTTTTTTGTGGAAAATTTGGGATTTTCTGGTGGAAAATTTGGGGTTTTTTGGTGGAAAATTTGGGGGTTTTTTGTGGAAAATTTGGGGTTTTTCTGGTGGAAAATTTGGGGCATTTTAGTGGAAAATCCAGGGGTTATTTTGGTGGAAAATTTGGGGTTTTTTTGTGGAAAATTCGGGGTTTTCTGGTGGAAAATTTGGGGTTTTTTTGTGGAAAATTTGGGGGTTT
This sequence comes from Ammospiza maritima maritima, assembly GCA_036010785.1. NCBI lineage: Eukaryota > Metazoa > Chordata > Aves > Passeriformes > Passerellidae > Ammospiza > Ammospiza maritima. Next base: position 584 of record JAYKTQ010000248.1, read on the forward strand.
TTTGGTGGAAAATTTGGGGTTTTTTTGGGGTAAATTTGGGGTTTTTTTGTGGAAAATTCGGGGTTTTCTGGTGGAAAATTCAGGGTTTTTTTGTGGAAAATTCGGGGTTTTCTGGTGGAAAATTTGGGGGTTTTTTGGTGGAAAATTTGGGGTTTTTTGGTGGAAAATTTGGGGTTTTTTGTGGAAAATTTGGGGGTTTTTTGTGGAAAATTTGGGGTTTTTTGGTGGAAAATTTGGGGGTTTTTTGTGGAAAATTTGGGGGTTTTTTTGTGGAAAATTTGGGGGTTTTTTGTGGAAAATTTGGGGTTTTTTTGGTGGAAAATTTGGGGTTTTTTGGTGGAAAATTTGGGGGTTTTTTGTGGTAAATTTGGGGTTTTCTGGTGGAAAATTTGGGGTTTTTTGTGGAAAATTTGGGGTTTTTTGGTGGAAAATTTGGGGTATTTTAGTGGTAAATTTGGGGGTTTTTTGTGGAAAATTCGGGGTTTTCTGGTGGAAAATTTGGGGTTTTTTGGTGGAAAATTTGGGGTTTTTTGTGGAAAATTTGGGGTTTTTTTGGTGAAAAATTTGGGGGTTTTTTGTGGAAAATTTGGGGTTATTTGGTGGAAAATTTGGGGTTTTTTTGTGGTAAATTTGGGGTTTTTCTGGTGGAAAATTTGGGGCACTTTAGTGGAAAATCCAGGGGTTATTTTGGTGGAAAATTTGGGGTTTTTTTGTGGTAAATTCGGGGTTTTTTGGTGGAAAATTTGGGGTTTTTTGGTGGAAAATTTGGGGGGTTTTTTTGTGGAAAATTTGGGGGTTTTTTTGTGGTAAATTCGGGGTTTTTTTGGTGGAAAATTTGGGGTTTTTTTGTGGTAAATTCGGGGTTTTTTGTGGAAAATTCGGGGTTTTCTGGTGGAAAATTTGGGGTTTTTTTGTGGAAAATTTGGGGTTTTTTTGGTGAAAAATTTGGGGGTTTATGGTGGAAAATTCGGGTTTTTTTGGTGGAAAATTTGGGGTTTTTTGGTGGAAAATTTGGGGGGTTTTTTTGTGGAAAATTTGGGGGTTTTTTTGTGGTAAATTCGGGGTTTTTTTGGTGGAAAATTTGGGGTTTTTTTGTGGTAAATTCGGGGGTTTTTTGTGGAAAATTCGGGGTTTTTTGGTGGAAAATTTGGGGTTTTTTTGTGGTAAATTCGGGGTTTTTTTGTGGAAAATTCGGGTTTTCTGGTGGAAAATTTGGGGTTTTTTTGTGGAAAATTTGGGGTTTTTTTGGTGAAAAATTTGGGGGTTTTTTGTGGAAAATTTGGGGTTTTTTGGTGGAAAATTTGGGGTTTTTTGGTGGAAAATTTGGGGTTTTTTGGTGGAAAATTTGGGGGGTTTTTTTTGTGGTAAATTCGGGGGTTTTTTGGTGGAAAATTTGGGGTTTTTTTGTGGAAAATTTGGGGTTTTTTGTGGAAAATTTGGGGTTTTTTTGTGGAAAATTCGGGTTTTTTTGGTGGAAAATTTGGGGTTTTTTTGTGGAAAATTTGGGGGTTTTTTGTGGAAAATTTGGGGGTTTTTTGGTGGAAAATTTGGGGTTTTTGGTGGAAATTTGGGGGTTTTTTGTGGAAAATTTGGGGTTTTTTTGGTGAAAAATTTGGGGGTTTTTTGGTGAAAAATTTGGGGTTTTTTTGTGCAAAATTCGGGTTTTTTTGGTGGAAAATTTGGGTTTTTTGTGGAAAATTTGGGGGTTTTTTTGTGGAAAATTTGGGGGTTTTTTGTGGAAAACTCGGGGTTTTTCTGGTGGAAAATTTGGGGCATTTTAGTGGAAAATCCAGGGGTTATTTTGGTGGAAAATTTGGGGTTTTTTTGTGGTAAATTTGGGGGTTTTCTGGTGGAAAATTTGGGGTTTTTTGTCGAACGTTCGGCATCGTTTGGGGATAATTTTGAATTTTATTTAAACTTTCTGTTGATTTTATGGGAATTGTAGGGGGATTTTTTTTTGGTGAAAATCCGGGGAATTTCGAGGCATTTTTGGAATGGAATTTCCGGCAATGCTTTGAAATTTTGGGGAGTTTTTAGGGGAATTGTGAAAATTCTGCGAATTGAATTTTGGGGAATTTCTGGGATTTTTGAGAAAGGAACTTTTTGGAATTTGGGGGATTTTGGGCAGTTTTTGGGAACTGGCTCTGGAACAACGGGAACGGCCAGAACGGGGTCAGGGACACCCAAACCCACACCTGGGAGCGCCGGGGGAAAATGGGAAACTGGGAATGGCACAGGGGGCAACTCCCAAAAATTGGGGATTTTTCTGGAATTTTTGGGGAATTTTTGGTCAAAATTTGGGGTTTTTTGTGGTAAATTTGGGGTTTTCTGGTGGAAAATTTGGGGGTTTTTTGTGGTAAATTTGGGGGTTTTTTGGTGGAAAATTTGGGGCATTTTAGTGGTAAATTTGGGGTTTTTCTGGTGGAAAATTTGGGGTTTTTTGGTGGAAAATTTGGGGGTTTTTTGTGGAAAATTTGGGGGTTTTTAGTGGAAAATTTGGGGATTTTTTGGTGAAAAATTTGGGGTTTTTCTGGTGGAAAATTTGGGGCATTTTAGTGGAAAATCCAGGGGTTATTTTGGTGGAAAATTTGGGGTTTTCTTGTGGAAAATTTGGGGGTTTTTTGGTGGAAAATTCGGGCTTTTTTTGTGGTAAATTCGGGGTTTTTTTGTGGAAAATTCAGAGTTTTCTGGTGGAAAATTTGGGGGTTTTTTGTGGAAAATTTGGGGGTTTTTTGGTGGAAAATTTGGGGTTTTTTTGTGGAAAATTCGGGGTTTTTGGTGGAAAATTTGGGTTTTTTTGTGGTAAATTCGGGGTTTTTTTGTGGAAAATGGGGGTTTTCTGGTGGAAAATTTGGAGGTTTTTTGTGGAAAATTTGGGGTTTTTTTTGTGGAAAATTCGGGGTTTTCTGGTGGAAAATTTGGGGGTTTTTTGTGGAAAATTTTGGGGTTTTTTGGTGAAAAATTTGGGGTTTTTTTGTGGAAAATTTGGGGTTTTTTGGTGGAAAATCCGGGGTTTTTTTGTGGAAAATTTGGGGGTTTTTTGTGGAAAATTTGGGGTTTTTCTGGTGGAAAATTTGGTGCATTTTAGTGGAAAATCCAGGGGTTATTTTGGTGGAAAATTTGGGGTTTTTTTGTGGTAAATTTGGGGGTTTTCTGGTGGAAAATTTGGGGTTTTTTGTCGAACGTTCAGCATCGTTTGGGGATAATTTTGAATTTTATTTAAACTTTCTGTTGATTTTATGGGAATTGCACGGGGATTTTTTTTTGGTGAAAATCCGGGGAATTTTGAGGCATTTTTGGGATGGAATTTCAGGCAATGTTTTGAAATTTTGGGGAATTTTTAGGGGAATTGTGAAAATTCTGCGAACTGAATTTTGGGGAATTTCTGGGATTTTTGAGAAAGGAACTTTTTGGAATTTGGGGGATTTTGGGCAGTTTTTGGGAACTGGCTCTGGAACAACGGGAACGGCCAGAACGGGGTCAGGGACACCCAAACCCACACCTGGGAGCGCCGGGGGAAAATGGGAAACTGGGAATGGCACAGGGGGAAACTCCCAAAAATTGGGGATTTTTCTGGAATTTTTGGGGAATTTTTGGTCAAAATTTGGGGGTTTTTTGTGGAAAATTTGGGGTTTTTCTTGTGGAAAATTTGGGGGTTTTTTGTGGGAAATTTGGGGTTTTTTTGGTGAAAAATTTGGGGGTTTTTTGTGGAAAATTCGGGGTTTTTTTGTGGAAAATTCAGGGTTTTCTGGTGGAAAATTTGGGGTTTTTCTGGTGGAGAATTTGGGGGTTTTTTGTGGTAAATTTGGGTTTTTTTGGTGAAAAATTTGGGGGTTTTTGTGGAAAATTCGGGTTTTTTTTGGTGGAAAATTTTGGGTTTTTTGGTGAAAATTTGGGGGGTTTTTTTGTGGAAAATTTGGGGTTTTTTGGTGGAAAATTTGGGGGGTTTTTTGTGGAAAATTTGGGGTTTTTTGGTGGAAAATTTGGGGGTTTTTTTGTGGAAAATTTGGGGTTTTTTGTGGAAAATTTGGGGTTTTTTTGGTGAAAACTTTGGGGGTTTTTTGTGGAAAATTTGGGGTTATTTTGGTGGAAAATTTGGGGTTTTTTTTGTGGTAAATTTGGGGTTTTTCTGGTGGAAAATTTGGGGCACTTTAGTGGAAAATCCAGGGGTTATTTTGGTGGAAAATTTGGGGTTTTTTGGTGGAAAATTTGGGGTTTTTTTTGTGGAAAATTTGGGGTTTTTTGTGGAAAATTTGGGGTTTTTCTGGTGGAAAATTTGGGGCATTTTAGTGGAAAATCCAGGGGTTATTTTGGTGGAAAATTTGGGGTTTTTTTGTAGTAAATTTGGGGGTTTTTGGTGGAAAATTTGGGGTTTTTTGTCGAACGTTCGGCATCGTTTGGGGATAATTTTGAATTTTATTTAAACTTTCTGTTGATTTTATGGCAATTGCACGGGGATTTTTTTGGTGAAAATCCGGGAAATTTCGAGGCATTTTTGGGATGGAATTTCCGGCAATGCTTTGAAATTTTGGGGAATTTTTAGGGGAATTGTGAAAATTCTGCGAATTGAATTTTGGGGAATTTCTGGGATTTTTGAGAAAGGAACTTTTTGGAATTTGGGGGATTTTGGGCAGTTTTTGGGAACTGGCTCTGGAACAACGGGAACGGCCAGAACGGGGTCAGGGACACCCAAACCCACACCTGGGAGCGCCGGGGGAAAATGGGAAACTGGGAATGGCACAGGGGGCAACTCCCAAAAATTGGGGATTTTTTTGGAATTTTTGGGGAATTTTTGGTCAAAATTTGGGGGTTTTTTGTGGAAAATTCAGGTTTTTTTGGTGGAAAATGTGGGGGTTTTTTTGTGGTAAATTTGGGGGTTTTTTGGTGGAAAATTTGGGGCATTTTAGTGGTAAATTTGGGGTTTTTTTGTGGAAAATTCAGGGTTTTTTGGTGGAAAATTTGGGGGTTTTGTGTGGAACATTTGGGGTTTTTTGGTGGAAAATTTGGGGTTTTTTTGTGGTAAATTCGGGGGTTTTTTGTGGAAAATTCGGGGTTTTTTGGTGGAAAAATTGGGGGTTTTTTTGTGGAAAATTTGGGGGTTTTTTGTGGTATATTTGGGGGTTTTTTGGTGGAAAATTTGGGGCATTTTAGTGGTTAATTTGGGGTTTTTCTGGTGGAAAATTTGGGGTTTTTTTGTGATAAATTCGGGGTTTTTTTGGTGGAAAATTTGGGGTTTTTTTTGTGGAAAATTTGGGGGTTTTTTTTGCAAAATTTGGGGTTTTTTTGGTGGAAAATTTGGGGTTTTTTTGTGGTAAATTCGGGGTTTTTTTGTGGAAAATTCGGGGTTTTCTGGTGGAAAATTTAGGGTTTTTTTGTGGAAAATTTGCGGTTTTTTGGTGAAAAATTTGGGGTTTTTTTGTGGAAAATTTGGGGGTTTTTTGGTGGAAAATTTGGGGGTTTTTTTGGTGGAAAATTTGGGGTTTTTTTGTGGTAAATTCGGGGTTTTCTGGTGGAAAATTTGGGGTTTTTTTGTGGAAAATTTGGGGGTTTTTTTTGGTGAAAAATTTGGGGGTTTTTTGTGGAAAATTCGGGTTTTTTTGGTGGAAAATTTGGGGTTTTTTGGTGGAAAATTTGGGGGTTTTTTGTGGAAAATTTGGGGTTTTTTTGTGGAAAATTTGGGGTTTTTTTGTGGTAAATTCGGGTTTTCTGGTGGAAAATTTGGGGTTTTTTTGGTGGAAAATTTGGGGTTTTTTTGTGGTAAATTCGGGGTTTTTTTGGTGGAAAATTTGGGGGTTTTCTTGTGGAAAATTTGGGGTTTTTTTTGTGGAAAATTTGGGGGTTTTTTGTGGAAAATTTGGGGTTTTTCTGGTGGAGAATTTGGGGGTTTTTTGTGGAAAATTCGGGGTTTTTTGGTGGAAAATTTGGGGTTTTTTGGTGGAAAATTTGGGGGTTTATGGTGGAAAATTTGGGGTTTTTCTGGTGGAAAATTTGGGGCATTTTAGTGGAAAATCCAGGGGTTATTTTGGTGGAAAATTTGGGGTTTTTTGGTGGAAAATTTGGGGGTTTTTTTGTGGAAAATTTGGGGTTTTTTGGTGGAAAATTTGGGGGTTTTTTTGTGGAAAATTTGGGGTTTTTTTTGTGGAAAATTTGGGGTTTTTCTCTTGGAAAATTTGGGGCATTTTAGTGGAAAATCCAGGGGTTGTTTTGGTGGAAAATTTGGAGTTTTTTTGTGGTAAATTTGGGGTTTTTTGGTGGAAAATTTGGGGGTTTTTTTGTGGAAAATTCGGGTTTTTTTTGTGGAAAATTTGGGGGTTTTTTGGTGGAAAATTCGGGCTTTTTTGTGGTAAATTCGGGGCTTTTTTGTGAAAATTCAGAGTTTTCTGGTGGAAAATTTGGGGGTTTTTTGTGGAAAATTCGGGTTTTTTTGGTGGAAAATTTGGGGTTTTTTTTGTGGTAAATTTGGGGGTTTTTTGGTGAAAAATTTGGGCATTTTAGTGGTAAATTTGGGGTTTTTTTGTGGAAAATTCAGGGTTTTTTGGTGGAAAATTTGGGGGTTTTTTGTGGAAAATTTGGGGTTTTTTGGTGGAAAATTTGGGGTTTTTTTGTGGTAAATTCGGGGGTTTTTTGTGGAAAATTCGGGGTTTTTTGGTGGAAAAATTGGGGGTTTTTTTGTGGAAAATTTGGGGGTTTTTTGTGGTAAATTTGGGGGTTTTTTGGTGGAAAATTTGGGGCATTTTAGTGGTTAATTTGGGGTTTTTCTGGTGGAAAATTTGGGGTTTTTTTGTGATAAATTCGGGGTTTTTTTGGTGGAAAATTTGGGGTTTTTTTGTCGAACGTTCGGCATCGTTTGGGGATAATTTTGAATTTTATTTAAACTTTCTGTTGATTTTATGGGAATTGCACAGGGATTTTTTTTTGCAATTTTGGAGCATCTTTTTGGGATTATTTGGGAAATTTTTGGGGAAAGGAATTCTGGGACGTAAAGATTTTTTTGGAATTTTAGGAATTTTGGGGAATAGAATTTTTGAGACTTTTTTTTTGGGGGTTTATGGAATTTTAGGGAATTTTTAGGATTATTGAGAATGGAATTTTGAGAATATTTTTGGGAATGAAATTTCTGAGAATTTTGAGCATTTTTGGGGCTTGGCTCTGGAGCTGCTGGAATTGCCAGGCCGGGGTTGGGAACCCCCAAATGCAGCTCAGGCAAGGCTGGGGAAAAGGAAAATTGGGGAATTTTGGAATTCTGGGTGGTTTTCAGAACGTAAGGGAATTTTTGTATTAATTTTTGGGGAATTTTTGGGACTTTTTGTACGAATTTTTGGGGAATTTTTGGGATTTTTGTATGAATTTTTGGGGAATTTTTGGGATTTTTGTATGAATTTTTGGGGATTTTTAGGGAATATTTTGGGGAGAATTTCTTGGGACTTTTGTGATTTTAGGAAATTTTGGGAATGTGGGAGATTTTGGGAAAATTGAAGGAATTTTTGGAATGGAACTTTTGGGAAATTTTGAGGCTTTTTTTTGAATGGAATTTTGGGGCAATTTTTGGGGATTGGAATTTTGGGATTTTTGAGAAGGGAATTTTGTTGTTTTTTTTTGGAATTTCTTTGAAAGTTTTTAGGGAATTTTTTGGGGGATTTTGGGGAGTTTTTGTATGAATTTTTGGGGAATTTTTGGGATTTTTGTATGAATTTTTGGGATTTTTGTATGAATTTTTGGGGAATTTTTGGGAATTTTTGTATGAATTTTTGGGGAATTTTTGGGGATTTTTGTATGAATTTTTGGGGATTTTTAGGGAATTTTTGGGGGAGAATTTCTTGGGACTTTTGTGATTTTAGGAAATTTTGAGAATGTGGGAGATTTTGGGAAAATTCAGGGAATTTTTGGAATGGAACTTTTGGGAAATTTTGAGGCATTTTTTTGAATGGAATTTTGGGGCAATTTTTGGGGATTGGAATTTTGGGGATTTTTGAGAAGGGAATTTTGGGTTTTTTTTGGAATTTCTTTGAAAGTTTTTAGAGAATTTTTTGGGGGATTTTGGGGAGTTTTTGTATGAATTTTTGGGGAATTTTGGGGAATTTCGTACGAATTTTTGGGGAATTTTTGGGGATTTTTGTATGAATTTTTGGGGATTTTTAGGGAATTTTTGGGGGAGAATTTTTTGGGACTTTTGTAACTTTAGGAAATTTTGGGAATGTGGGAGATTTTGGGAAAATTCAGGGAATTTTTGGAACGGAACTTTTGGGAAATTTTGAGGCATTTTTTGGAATGGAATTTTGGGGCAATTTTTGGGGATTGGAATTTTGGGATTTTTGAGAAGGGAATTTTGTTGGTTTTTTTTTTTGGAATTTCTTTGAAAGTTTTTAGGGAATTTTTTGGGGGATTTTGGGGAGTTTTTGTACGAATTTTTGGGGAATTTTGGGGATTTTTGTATGAATTTTGGGGGAATTTTTGTGATTTTTGTATGAATTTTTGGGGAATTTTTGGGATTTTTGTATGAATTTTTGGGGATTTTTAGGCAATTTTTTTGGGAGAATTTCTTGGGACTTTTGTGATTTTAGGAAATTTTGGGAATGTGGGAGATTTTGTGAAAATTCAGGGAATTTTTGGAATGGAACTTTTGGGAAATTTTGAGGCATTTTTTTGAATGGAATTTTGGGGCAATTTTGGGGGATTGGAATTTTGGGATTTTTGAGAAGGGAATTTTGTTTTTTTTTTTTTTGGAATTTCTTTGAAAGTTTTTAGGGAATTTTTTGGGGGATTTTGGGGAGTTTTTGTATGAATTTTTGGGGAATTTTTGGGATTTTTGTATGAATTTTGGGGGAATTTTTGTGATTTTTGTATGAATTTTTGGGGAATTTTTGGGATTTTTGTATGAATTTTTGGGGATTTTTAGGGAATTTTTTTGGGAGAATTTCTTGGGACTTTTGTGATTTTAGGAATTTTTGGGAATGTGGGAGATTTTGGGAAAATTCAGGGAATTTTTGGAATGGAACTTTTGGGAAATTTTGAGGCTTTTTTTGAATGGAATTTTGGGGCAATTTTTGGGGATTGGAATTTTGGGATTTTTGAGAAGGGAATTTTGTTTTTTTTTTTTGGAATTTCTTTGAAAGTTTTTAGGGAATTTTTTGGGGGATTTTGGGGAGTTTTTGTATGAATTTTTGGGGAATTTTTGGGATTTTTGTATGAATTTTGGGGGAATTTTTGTGATTTTTGTATGAATTTTTGGGGAATTTTTGGGATTTTTGTATGAATTTTGGGGGAATTTTTGGGATTTTTGTATGAATTTTTGGGGATTTTTAGGGAATTTTTTTGGGAGAATTTCTTGGGACTTTTGTGATTTTAGGAAATTTTGGGAATGTGGGAGATTTTGGGAAAATTGAAGGAATTTTTGGAATGGAACTTTTGGGAAATTTTGAGGCTTTTTTTGATGGAATTTTGGGGCAATTTTTGGGGATTGGAATTTTGGGATTTTTGAGAAGGGAATTTTGTTTGGTTTTTTTTTGGAATTTCTTTGAAAGTTTTTAGAGAATTTTTTGGGGGATTTGGGGGAGTTTTTGTATGAATTTTTGGGGAATTTTGGGGATTTTCGTATGAATTTTTGGGGAATTTTTGGGGATTTTTGTATGAATTTTTGTGATTTTTGTATGAATTTTTGGGGAATTTTTGGGGATTTTTGTATGAATTTTTGGGGATTTTTAGGGAATTTTTTTGGGAGAATTTCTTGGGACTTTTGTGATTTTAGGAAATTTTGGGAATGTGGGAGATTTTGGGAAAATTCAGGGAATTTTTGGAATGGAACTTTTGGGAAATTTTGAGGCTTTTTTTTGAATGGAATTTTGGGGCAATTTTTGGGGATTGGAATTTTGGGATTTTTGAGAAGGGAATTTTGTTTGGTTTTTTTTTGGAATTTCTTTGAAAGTTTTTAGGGAATTTTTTGGGGGATTTTGGGGAGTTTTTGTATGAATTTTTGGGGAATTTTGGGGATTTTTGTATGAATTTTGGGGGAATTTTTGGGATTTTTGTATGAATTTTTGGGGAATTTTTGGGATTTTTGTATGAATTTTTGGGATTTTTGTATGAATTTTTGGGGAATTTTTGTGATTTTTGTATGAATTTTTGGGGATTTTTAGGGAATTTTTTTGGGAGAATTTCTTGGGACTTTTGTAATTTTAGGAAATTTTGGGAATGTGGGAGATTTTGGGAAAATTCAGGGAATTTTTGGAATGGAACTTTTGGGAAATTTTGAGGCTTTTTTTGAATGGAATTTTGGGGCAATTTTTGGGGATTGGAATTTTGGGATTTTTGAGAAGGGAATTTTGTTTTTTTTTTTTTGGAATTTCTTTGAAAGTTTTTAGGGAATTTTTTGGGGATTTTGGGGAGTTTTTGTACGAATTTTTGGGGAATTTTTGGGATTTTTGTATGAATTTTTGGGGAATTTTTGTGATTTTTGTATGAATTTTTGGGGAGTTTTTGGTATTTTTGTATGAATTTTTGGGGATTTTTAGGGAATTTTTTGGGGAGAATTTTTTGGGACTTTTGTAATTTTAGGAAATTTTGGGAATGTGGGAGATTTTGGGAAAATTGAAGGAATTTTTGGAATGGAACTTTTGGGAAATTTTGAGGCTTTTTTTTGAATGGAATTTTGGGGCAATTTTTGGGGATTGGAATTTTGGGATTTTTGAGAAGGGAATTTTGTTGTTTTTTTTTTGGAATTTCTTTGAAAGTTTTTAGAGAATTTTTGGGGGATTTGGGGGAGTTTTTGTATGAATTTTTGGGGAATTTTGGGGATTTTCGTATGAATTTTTGGGGAATTTTTGGGATTTTTGTATGAATTTTTGGGATTTTTGTATGAATTTTTGGGGGATTTTGGGGAGTTTTTGTATGAATTTTTGGGGAATTTTTGGGATTTTTGTATGAATTTTTGTGATTTTTGTATGAATTTTTGGGGAATTTTTGGGATTTTTGTATGAATTTTTGGGGATTTTTAGGGAATTTTTTTGGGAGAATTTCTTGGGACTTTTGTGATTTTAGGAAATTTTTGGGGGAATGTGGGAGATTTTGGGAAAATTGAAGGAATTTTTGGAATGGAACTTTTGGGAAATTTTGAGGCTTTTTTTTGAATGGAATTTTGGGGCAATTTTTGGGGATTGGAATTTTGGGATTTTTGAGAAGGGAATTTTGGTTTTTTTTTTTTTTGGAATTTCTTTGAAAGTTTTTAGGGAATTTTTTGGGGGATTTTGGGGAGTTTTTGTACGAATTTTTGGGGAATTTTTGTGATTTTTGTATGAATTTTGGGGGAATTTTTGTGATTTTTGTATGAATTTTTGGGGAGTTTTTGGTATTTTTGTATGAATTTTTGGGGATTTTTAGGGAATTTTTTGGGGAGAATTTTTTGGGACTTTTGTAATTTTAGGAAATTTTAGGAATGTGGGAGATTTTGGGAAAATTGAAGGAATTTTTGGAATGGAAGTTTTGGGAAATTTTGAGGCTTTTTTTTGAATGGAATTTTGGGGCAATTTTTGGGGATTGGAATTTTGGGATTTTTGAGAAGGGAATTTTGTTTGGTTTTTTTTTTTAATTTCTTTGAAATTTTTAGGGAATTTTTTGGGGAATTTTTTTGGAATTTTTGGGGGATTTTGGGGAGTTTTTGGGAACTGGCTGCGGAACACCAGGAACGGCCAGAACGGGGTCAGGGACACCCAAATCCAAACAGAGAGGGAAACTGGGAATGGCAGAGGAGGGAATTGCCAAAAATTGGGGATTTTTTGGGAAAATTTGGGGGATTTTGGTGGAAATTTGGGGGATTTTTTGTGAAAAATTTGGGATTTTTATGTGGAAAATTTGGGGTTTTTTTGGTCAAGTGTTTGGCATTTTCGGGGATAATTTTGAATTTTATTTGAATTTCTTTAAGTTTTTTTTGTGAATTTTATGGGAATTTTATGGGAATTTTGGGGGAATTTTGGCAATGGAATTTTTGGGAAATTTTGAGGCATTTTTTTGAAATTGGGGAGTTTTTGGGAATAGACTTTGGGGAATGATGAGAATTTTGCGAATTGAATTTTGGGGAATTTCTGGGATTTTTGAGAAGGGAATTTTGGGTATTTTTGGGGGAATTTTAGGGAATTTCTTGGGAATTTTGGGGGGGGGAATTTTTTAGAAATTTCTTGGGAATTTTTGGGGGATTTTGGGAGTTTTTGGGAACTGGCTCTGGAACAACGGGAACGGCCAGAACGGGGTCAGGGACAGCGACAGCGACCTCAGGGAGAGCCGGGGGGAAAAACGGGAAATTGGGAATGGCAGAGGGGGGGAAATTCGGGGATTTGGGGATTTTTGCAATTTTTTTCTGTGAATTTTTGGGGGAAATTGGCAGAAATGGGGGAGGGGGAATGAGGGAAATGAGGGAAAATTGAGGAAAAATTGAAGGAAATGGACAGAAATGGGGGGAAAATGGCAAAATGAGAAAATCGGGGGAAAATGGGGGAAATGGGGGGAAATGGGGGAAATGGAGGAAAATGGGGGAAATTGAAAAAATGGAGGAAAGTGGGGGAAAATTACGGGAAAAATGGGAAAAATTGGGGAAAAGTGGAAAAAATGGGGGAAAGTGGGGAAAAATAGGGGGGAAATGGGGAAAATTGGGAAAAAAGTGGGAGAAATGGGAAATGGGGAAATATGGAAATTTTGGGGGAAATGGGGGGAAAAAGGGGGAAAAAAGTAGGGAAAAATGGTAAAATTTGGGGAAAATGGAAAAAAGGGGGAAAATGGGGGAAAATGGGGGAAAATGCAGGAAAATTGAAAAAAATTTCCAGAACAAATCCAACATTCCAAGCCCAAATCCCAATAAAACCTTGGATCACTCCGGAATCCCGGGCGAGGATCCCACCCCGTTCCCGCCATTCCCATGTCCAGAATTCTGGGAATTTCAGGAATTTCGGGAGTTCCGGGAATTTCAGGAATTTTGGGAATTTCGGTCATTTCGTGAATTCCAGAGATTTCAGGAATTTTGGGAATTTAGGGAATTTTGGGAATTCCGGGGATTTAGGGAATTTGGGGAATTTGGGAATTTAGGGAATTCCGAGAATTCTGGAGATTTCAGGAATTCCGGGAATTTTGGGATTTCAGGAATTTGGGGAATTCTGGGAATTCTGGGGATTTCCAGAATTCCAGGAATTTTGGGAATTTGGGGAATTTGGGGAATTCCGGGGATTTGGGGATTTTAGGGAATTCCGGGAATTTTGAGAATTCTGGGGATTTCGGGAATTCCGGGAATTTTGGGAATTTCAGGAATTTGGGGAATTCTGGGAATTTCTGGGGATTTCTGGAATTTTGGGAATTTTGGAAATTCCGGGAATTTGGGGAATTGTGGGAATTGTGGGGATTTTTGGAATTTCGGGAATTCTGGGAATTTGGGGGATTTTTAGGAATTTCTGGAATTTTGGGGATTCCGGGAATTCCGGTACCTGAGGGGGCTCTGGCGGCCGTGCTGGGCTGCAGGGGGGACACCCGGTCACTCCGGCCACTCCTCCGGACACTCCAGACACTCCGGTCACCCCTCCGGACACTCCGGCCATTCCGGTCACTCCGGTCACTCCGGACACTCCGGTCACTCCTCCGGACACTCCGGTCACTGATGACACCCCGGACACTCCGGTCACTCCGGACACCCCGGTCACTCCGGTCACTCCGGACACCCCGGTCACTCCGGTCACTCCTCCGGACACTCCGGTCACTGCGGACATTCCGGACACCCCGGACACGCCGGTCACTCCTCCGGTCACTCCGGTCACTCCTCCGGTCATCCCGGTCACTCCGGGGTCGCTCCTGTCGGCGCCGCAGATCCCGGGAATCGGAGCTGGTTTGTCCAGGGAAGGCAGGAGCTGATCCAGCTGCTCCAGCTCGGCTGAGAACTGTGGGGAAAAGGGGAAAAGTCGGGGATTAGGTGGGGAAAATACTGGGGTCAAACTGGGAAATTTCCCAAAAAAATGGGGAAAATCCTGGGCATTACCAGGACACATTCTGGGATTAGCAGGAAAAAACTCTGGGATCGAATTGGGAAAATTCTGGGATGAGGCGGGAAAAAAATCTAGGGATTAGGTGGGGGAAATATTGGGATCAGACTGGGAAAATTCTGGGATACAAAAAAAACTTGGGGATCAAGTGGGAAAGATTCTGGGATCTAATGGGGAAAAAATCCTGGAAAATTCTAGGATCATGTGGGAAAACATCTGAGGTCAGCTGGAAACAATCTCGGAATAAAGTGGGAAAAATTCTGGGATTAGCTGGAAAAATCTTGGGATCAAACAGCAGAAATTCTGGGATCAGCTGGGAAAAATCCCAGAACAATATGGGGAAAATTCTGGGATCAGGCGGGAAAAACTTCTGGGATTAGCTGGGAAAAAGTCTGGATTAGGAGGGGAAAATTCTGGGATAAAACTGGGAGAAATCTGGGATGAGGCGGGAAAAAAATCTTGGGATTAGGTGGGAAAAATCCCAGAAAAAATGAGCAAAATTCTGGGATCAGGTGGGAAAAATTCTGGATAAGGTGGGAAAAATCCCAGAAAAAACGAAGAAAAATTCTGGATCAGGCAGGAAAAACTTCTGGGATTAGCTGGGAAAAAGTCTGGAATTAGGTGGGGAAAAATCTGGGATCAAACTGGGAAAACTCTGGGATGAGGCGGGAAAAAAATCTTGGAATTAGGTGGGAAAAATCTGGGATCAAACTCGGAAAACTCTGGGATGAGGCGGGAAAAAAATCTTGGGATTAGGTGGGAAAAATCCCAGGAAAAAATGAGCAAAATTCCGGGATCAGGGGGGGAAAAATCTGCAATCAGGGAGTGCAGTGAGAGTCCCTGTAAAATCTCTGTATTGATAAGTGGCTCCCAGTCCTCGGCTGGGCAGCAGCTGCGGCTCGTGAAGGTCGCTGGGATAACAGGGGTGGGTCGAGGACGAGCCCCTGAGAAGCCACGAGGAACTGCGCTGCAGACAAAACTGCGTGGCACAAAACCAGCGAGAAGGTTTGGGCTGTAGGAATAGAATAACAACAGTGTGGGACGCTAGAAATGTGATAGTAACAACAAGATAACAACGATTGGTGACCCCGACGTGATTGACACAGCAGTAAGTGGCTCCCAGCTATTCCAAATGAGCCACAGCTGCGAAGTCCTTGGCTGGGCAGCAGCTGCGGCTCGTGAAGGTCGCTGGGATAAAAAGGGGTGGGCTGAGAGCCCTGGGGGAGCCCCTGTGGAACCACGAGGAGCTGCGCTGCAGACAAAACTGCGTGGCACAAAACCAGCGAGAAGGTTTGGGCTGTAGGAATAGAATAACAACAGTGTGGGACTCTAGAAATGTGATAGTAACAATAAGATAACAACGATTGGTGACCCCGACGTGATTGAGACACGCGATAAGTGGGTCCCAGCTGTTCTAAACAAGCCACAGCTGCCAAGTCCTCGGCTGGGCAGCAGCTGCGGCTCGTGAAGGTCGCTGAGATAAGAAGGGGTGGGTCGAGGACGAGCCCCTGAGAAGCCACGAGGAACTGCGCTGCAGAGAGGAACTGCGTGGCACAAAACCAGCGAGAAGGTTTGGGCTGTGGGAATAGAATAACAACAGTGTGGGACGCTAGAAATGTGATAGTAACAATAAAAATGCAACCATTGGTGACCCCGACGTGATTGAGACACGCGATAAGGGGTTCCCAGCTGTTCTAAACAAGCCACAGCTGCCAAGTCCTTGGCCGGGCAGCAGCTGCTGCTCGTGAAGGTCGCTGGGATAACAGGGGTGGGTCGAGGACGAGCCCCTGTGGAACCACGAGGAACTGCGCTGCAGAGAGGAACTGCGTGGCACAAAACCAGCGAGAAGGTTTGGGCTGTAGGAATAGAATAGCAACAGTGTGGGACGCTAGAAATGTGATAGTAACAACAAGATAATGATTGGTGACCCCGACGTGATTGACACAGCGGTAAGTGGGTCCCAGCTGTTCTAAACGAGCCACAGCTGCCAAGTCCTTGGCTGGGCAGCAGCTGCGGCTCGTGAAGGTCGCTGAGATAAGAAGGGGTGGGTCGAGGACGAGCCCCTGAGAAGCCACGAGGAACTGCGCTGCAGAGAGGAACTGCGTGGCACAAAACCAGCGAGAAGGTTTGGGCTGTGGGAATAGAATAACAACAGTGTGGGACGCTAGAAATGTGATAGTAACAATAAGATAACAACGATTGGTGACCCCGACGTGATTGACACAGCGATAAGTGGCTCCCAGCTGTTCCAAACGAGCCACAGCTGCCAAGTCCTTGGCCGGGCAGCAGCTGCGGCTCGTGAAGGTCGCTGGGATAACAGGGCTGGGCTGAGAGCCCTGGGGGAGCCCCTGAGGAACCACGAGGAACTGCGCTGCAGACAAAACTGCGTGGCACAAAACCAGCGAGAAGGTTTGGGCTGTAGGAATAGAATAACAACAGTGTGGGACGCTAGAAATGTGATAGTAACAACAAGATAACAACGATTGGTGACCCCGACGTGATTGACACAGTGGTAAGTGGGTCCCAGCTGTTCTAAACAAGCCACAGCTGCCAAGTCCTTGGCTGGGCAGCAGCTGCGGCTCGTGAAGGTCGCTGGGATAAAAAGGGGTGGGCTGAGAGCCCTGGGGGAGCCCCTGTGGAACCACGAGGAACTGCGCTGCAGACAAAACTGCGTGGCACAAAACCAGCGAGAAGGTTTGGGCTGTAGGAATAGAATAACAACAGTGTGGAACGCTAGAAATGTGATAGTAACAATAAAAATGCAACGATCGGTGATCCCGACGTGATTGAGACACGCGATAAGTGGCTCCCAGCTGTTCTAAACGAGCCACAGCTGCCAAGTCCTCGGCTGGGCAGCAGCTGCGGCTCGTGAAGGTCGCTGGGATAAAAAGGGGTGGGCTGAGAGCCCTGGGGGAGCCCCTGTGGAACCACGAGGAACTGCGCTGCAGACAAAACTGCGTGGCACAAAACCAGCGAGAAGGTTTGGGCTGTAGGAATAGAATAACAACAGTGTGGGACGCTAGAAATGTGATAGTAACAATAAAAATGCAACGATTGGTGACCCCGACGTGATTGACACAGCGATAAGTGGCTCCCAGCTGTTCTAAACAAGCCACAGCTGCCAAGTCCTTGGCCGGGCAGCAGCTGCGGCTCGTGAAGGTCGCTGAGATAAGAAGGGGTGGGTCGAGGACGAGCCCCTGAGAAGCCACGAGGAACTGCGCTGCAGAGAGGAACTGCGTGGCACAAAACCAGTGAGAAGGTTTGGGCTGTGGGAATAGAATAACAACAGTGTGGGACGCTAGAAATGTGATAGTAACAATAAGATAACAACGATTGGTGACCCCGACGTGATTGACACAGCGGTAAGTGGGTCCCAGCTGTTCCAAACGAGCCACAGCTGCCAAGTCCTTGGCTGGGCAGCAGCTGCGGCTCGTGATGGTAGCTGGGATAACAGGGCTGGGCTGAGAGCCCTGGGGGAGCCCCTGTGGAACCACGAGGAACTGCGCTGCAGAGAGGAACTGCGTGGCACAAAACCAGCGAGAAGGTTTGGGCTGTCGAAATAGAATAACAACAGTGTGGGACTCTAGAAATGTGATAGTAACAACAAGAATGCAACAAGGTAGGGAAAAAAGTCTGGGATTGGCTGGGAAAAATTGGGATCAGGTGGGAAAAAGTCTGGGAGAAAGCAGGAAATATTCTGGGATTAGGTGGGGAAACATGCCAGAAAAAAAAAAATGGGAAAAATCTTGGATCAGGTGGAAAAAAAAATCGGGGATATGGCAGGAAAAAATCTTAGGATTGAGTGGGAAAAATCCCCCAAAAAAAAATGGGAAAAATCTTGAGATCAGGTGGGAAAAAGTCTGGGATTTGCTGGGAAAAAAGTCTGGGATTTGCTGGGAAAAAATTTGGGATCAGGTGGGAAAAAGTCTGGGAGAAAGCAGGAAATGTTCTGGGATTCGGTGGGCAAAAATGCCAGAAAAAAAATGGGAAAAATCTTGAGATCAGGTGGGAAAAAGTCTGGGATTTGCTGGGAAAAAAGTCTGGGATTAGCTGGGAAAAAATTTGGGATCAGGTGGGAAAAAGTCTGGGAGAAAGCAGGAAATGTTCTGGGATTCGGTGGGCAAAAATGCCAGAAAAAAAAATGGGAAAAATCTTGGGATCGGGTGGGGAAAAGTCTGGGATTTGCTGGGAAAAAAGATCTGGGATTATCTGGGAAAAATTTTGGGATCAGGTGGAAAAAGGTCTGGGAGAAAGCAGGAAATATTCTGGGATTCGGTGGGCAAAAATACCAGAAAAAAAATGGGAAAAAATCTTGGGATTGGGTGGGGAAAAGTCTGGGAGAAAGCAGGAAATATTCTGGGATTAGGTGGGGAAAACGCCAGGAAAAAAAAATGGGAAAAATCTTGGGATCGGGTGGGAAAAAGTCTGGGGTTAGCTGGGAAAAAAGTCTGGGGTTAGCTGGGAAAAATATCGGATCAGGTGGAAAAAATGTGGGATATGGCAGGGAAAAAAATCTTAGGATCGGGTGGGAAAAATCCCAGAAAAACAGTGGGAAAAATCTGGGGATCAGATGGGAAAAATTCTGGGATCGACCGGGAAAAATTCTCAAATCCGCTGGGAAAAATCTCAGGATTGGTCGGGAAAAACTTTGGGATCAAACAGGAAAAATTCTGGGACCAAGTGGTAAAAATTTTGGGAGAAGGCAGGAAAAAATTCTGGGATCAAATCGGGAAAATTCTGGGATAAGGCAGGAAAAAACTTGGCATCAGGTGGGAAGAAATCTGGGATCAGCCAAGGAGAATCCTGGAACAAACTGGGAAAAATTCTGGGATCAGGTGAGAAAAAATTCTGGGAGAAGGCAGGAAAAATTCTGGGACCAACTGGGAAAAATATTGGGATCAGTCAGGAAAAATTCTAGGATCGGCTGGGAAAAAATCTGGAATAAACTGGGAATATTCTGGGATAAGGCAGGAAAAAATTTTGGGATCAAGTGGGAAAAAACCTGGGATAAGGTGGGAAAATCCCAGGAAAAAAATGGGAAAAATTCTGGAATCAGGTGGGAAAAAATTCTGGGAGAAGGCAGGAAAAATTCTGGGGGAAAAATCTTGGAATCAGGTGGGAAAACTCTGCACAAAGTGGGAAAATTCTGGATCAAACAGGAAAAACCCTGGGATTAGCTGGGGAAAATCTCAGGATCAAACAGGAAAAATTCTGGGATTAACTGGGAAAAATTCTGGAATCAGCTGGAAAAATATGGGAATAAACTGGGAAAAATTCTGGAGTAAACTGGGAAAAGTCTGGGATAAGGCAGGAAAAAAATCTTGGGATCAGATGGGAAAAATTCTGGGATCAGGTGGGAAAAATCCCAGAAAAAAATGGGGGAAATTCTGCGATTAACCAGGAAAAATATTGGGATTCCACAGGAATAGGAAGCAAAATCCAGGAGAATTCCCAGAAAATCTTTGGGAACATCTAAGGAAATCCTGGAGAACCTCAAGGTCTTGGGATTGGAATGGGATCGAATCTCCACAAATCCACCCAAACCATTCCAGAACTTCAGGATTCCATGGGAATGAAAAACAAAATAATGGAGAATTCCTGGAAAATCCTTGGGAATGTCCAAGGAAATCTTGGAGAACCTCAAGATCTTGGAATTAGGATTAGGATGGGATTGAATCTCCACAAATCCACCCAAACCATTCCAGAACTTTGGCATTCCATGGGAAACCAAATCCAGAAGAATTCCTCAAAAATATCTGGGAATGTCCATGGAAATCCTGGAATTACGGGATTGGAGCAGGATGGGATCGAAGCTCCACAAATCCCACCCAAACCATTCCAGAACCTCAGGATTCCATGGGAATGAAAACAAAATCCAGGAGAATTCCCAGAAAATCCCTGGCAATGTCCAAGGAAATCTTGGAGCACCACAAGATCTCAGGATTGGAATGGGATGGGATTGAATCTCCACAAATCCCACCCAAGCCATTCCAAAAGAAAAATTCCCAAAGAAAATCCAGCATTTCTTGGGACCTCCACTCAATCCCAACTCCTGGATCCCAAGAAAATCCTGGATCACCTCAGGATCTTGGGATTGGATCAAGATGGGATCAAATCTCCACAAATCCCACCCAAACCATTCCAGAACTTTGGCGTTCAGTGGGAAACCAAATCCAGAAGAATTCCTCAGAAATATTTGGTAACATCCAAGGAAATCTTGGAGAACCTCAAGATCTTGGATGGGATGGGATGGGATGGAATCTCCACAAATCCCACCCAAACCATTCCAGAACTCCAAAATCCCACGGGAACGTGAAACCAAACGCCAGAAAATTCCCAGAAAACCTCAACCCCACCCACCTGTCCCGGTGCCTCCATCTTGACCTCATCCCCGGCTGGAATTTTGGGAACGCCGGCGGGCGGGGCCGGACACGCCTCTGCGGCCTCTCCCTTCTCCACCTTGACCTTGACGTCGTCCAGGCTGATCCCCGCTGCCGCCGCGCCCGTCTCCTTCTCGTCCTTGTCCAGCAGGTAACGCAGCAGCTGGTGGTCCTTGCTCTCCTTCTTCTTCTCCGCCTCCGCCATCCCGCAGTTCTCCCACCGCCGCAGTTCCCAACGCCGCAATTCCCAACGCCGCAATTCTCCTTCTTGTCGGGCTCGGCGGCGTCGGAGGGGCTGCCCTCCTGCAGCAGCCGGTGCAGGATCTTGTGCCGCTCCGTGAGCGAGCTGTGCGACGACGGGCATGACGGAGCCGGCGCGGAATTCCCGGGAATGCCGGCGCACGCCAAGGAATCCTTGGAGCTGGTGTCGGCGTCGTGGTGGTGCCGCAGCTGCTGCTCGGCCGTGCTGGCCAGCAGCTGCACCAGCCGGTGGCTCGTGCCTTGGGGACACTTCCCGCCGCCGCCGCCGCCGCCGCCGCTGCTGCTGGCCGCGTTGCCGTCCCCGCCGCCCTCGGATCCGTGCGGAATTCCCGGCTCCGAGGCTTTGTCGGCTCCGCTGCTCTCCTGGATCATGGCGGAGGCGTCCTTGGCGTCGCCCTTGGCGCGGCCGGGGGAGCTCTGGGAGCTCGGCTGCCTCAGGAACGCCGCATTGGCCGGAGGCGAGTTGGGAAAAGGTCGGGAATTCCCCGACGACGAGGATGACGATGAGGATGAAGCCGGGGAGTGCACGGCTGGCGAGAAGGGAGCTCTGGATCTGGGAATCAAGCCGGGACTCCCTCGGTGCCGGAACGGCGCCGGCACTCCGGGGGCTGCTCATGGGGGAGCCGCCGTGGGACAACGGGTGGGGATTCCCGGCGCTTTGGCTTAAGGCAACGCCGATCCCAGAGGGTTCCCGAAGTTCCCCGGGGTGGGGGGAGCCGTTGGACGCAGGGAGGGAGGGCGGCAGCGCCATCCCCGGCGCCGGGGGAACGTTGGGGTTCACCCTGGCAAGGGCCAGGCCCGGGGCGGGGGCGTCCTGGGGGGACAGAATTCCGTGATCCCTGTGTGGAAAAATGTGGAAAAATCTGATTTTAGCTCGGTGCTGGTGGTCCTCAAAGATGTTCTGCCAGCGGGAATTCCAAATATTCCGTGCTGGGAATTCCGGCTGCTCCGAGGCTTTCTAAGGGTTTGGAATTCCCAAATCCTGCTCCGATGGCAGGAAGGATCCCAAGAATTCCCTGCTCGGAATTCCGGCTGCTCCAACCCTGGATTTGGGCCTGGAATTCTCAAATTCTGCTCTGATGGCAGAAAGGATCCCAAAAATTCCAATCCCAATCCAAATTCCAGGCCCAATCCCAATCCTGATCCCAATACTAATCCCAATCCCAATTCTAATCTCAATGACAATCCCAATTCCAGACCCAATCCCAATCCTAAACCTAATCCCAGCTCTAATCCCAATCCCAATTCCAATTCCAGTCTAAATCCTAATCCTAATCCCAATCCCAAAACCAATCCTAATTCCAATTCTAATCCTAATCCCAATTCCAATCCCCATTCCATTTCCAGCCCCAATCCCAAAACCAATCCCAATCCCATCCCAATTCCATCCCAATCCCAATCCTAATCCTAAACCTGATCCTAATTCCAATCCCAATCTCAATCCTGATCCCATTCCTAATCCTAATCCTAAACCTAATTCCAATCTCAAACCCAAAACCAATTTTAATCCCAATTCCAATCCCAATCCCCAAACCAATCCCAATCCTAATCCTAATTCCAAACCCAATCCCCATCTCAATCCCAATTCCAGTCTCAATCCCCAAACCAATCCCAATCCTATTTCCAATCCTAATCCCAATCCTAATCCTAATTCCAATCCCAGTCCCAAAACAATTCCAATCCCAGTCCCAATCCCGGTCCCAATCCCCATCCTAATTCCAATTGCAATTCCAATCCCAATCTCAATCCCAAAACCAATTATAATCCAACTTCCAATCCCAAAACCAATCTCAGTCCCAATCCCAATCCCAATCTCAATCCCAATCCCCATTCCAGTCTCAATCCCAATCCCAATCCCAATCCAGCACCGAGGACCCAGGGAATGCCTGCATGAAGTTCAGGCCAGATTTCCAGGAATAATTCCTCACCCAGAGCGTGAAAACCCCTGGAAAAATTTCCCTTAGAAAACACCAAAACTCCCAAAACCTCCAGAACTCCAGGAAAAACTCAAAAGTGGGAATAAAAGAACGGAAAAATTCCCAAAAATGTGGAAAAACCCAGGGTGGGATCAGCGCCCGGAGCTTCATCCCTGCCCCATCTGGGTGATTCCTGGCACCGATCCCAGCCGGAATTCCGAGGAATTCCGAGGAATTCTGAGGGGTTTGGTGGAAATTCCATGGAATTCCGAGGGATTGCCGGGAGCTCCGTACCTCTCGATGACGTGGATGCCCATGATGAAGGGCTGCAGCTCCGGGCTCGAGGGGTAGCAGAGCTTGCACTTGGTGTGGGCGCTCAGCACGGAGCCGTCGCTCAGCGTGAAGCGGTACGAGGGGCTGAAGGCCGTGCCCCGCGTCATCACTGGGGAGAAACACACACAATTCCAGGGAAAAATATGGGAAAAGCTGGGAAAATCCAGGGAAAACCCAAAAAAAATCCCCAGAAAATCCTAAAAATGGGAATAACAATAAGGGAGGATCAGCACGGAGCCATCTCTCGGCATGAGGGGGATGAGGGGCTCAAGGCCGTGCCAGGGCCCTGCCCCATCACTGACGGGGAAAACACTGAATTCCAGGGAAAATCATGGAAAAATCCCAAGAAAATCCTGACAAAATCCCAATCCAATCCCAAAACCTCAAATCAATTCCAATTTGATCCCAAAAACCTCAACAGGGCCCAGGCAGGATCAGCACAGAGCCATCTCTCAGCGTGAGAGGGACAAGGGGCGGAGGGCGGTACTGGAATCATCACCGAGGGGAAAAACACTGAATTACAGGAAAATTCTGGGAAAAATCTTGTTAAAATCCTGACAAAATCCCAATCCAGTCCAAAAAACCACAATTCCATGAAAATCTAATCCCAAAAATCCCAACAGGGCCCAGGGAGGATCAGCACGGAGCTGTCGCTCAGCGTGAAGCGGTACGAGGGGCTGAGGGCCCTGCTGGGGTCATCGCTGAGGGGAAAAACACTGAATTCCAGGGAAAAACATAGAAAAATTCTGAGAAAATCAAGGGAAAATCAACATCTTGTCCCAAAACCCCTAATTCAATGGAATTCTGATCCCAAAAACCACAACAGGGCCCAGGCAGGATTAGCACGGAGCTGTCGCTCAGTGTGAGGGGGACACGGATTACGACAGTACTGGAGTCATCACTGAGAGGAAAAAAACCGAAATAAAGGAAAATCCTGGGAAAAAACTCAAGAAAATCCAAAATCCAAAAAAAAAAAAAATCCAAATCCAATCCAAAAAACCCAATTAAATGAAAATATAATCCCAAAAACCCCACTAAGGCCCAGGGAGGATCAGCACGGAGCCGTCGCTCAGCGTGAAGCGGTACGAGGGGCTGAAGGCCGTGCCCCGCGTCATCACTGGGGAGAAACACACACAATTCCAGGGAAAAATATGGGAAAAGCTGGGAAAATCCAGGGAAAACCCAAAAAAAATCCCCAGAAAATCCTAAAAATGGGAATAACAATAAGGGAGGATCAGCACGGAGCCATCTCTCGGCATGAGGGGGATGAGGGGCTCAAGGCCGTGCCAGGGCCCTGCCCCATCACTGACGGGGAAAACACTGAATTCCAGGGAAAATCACGGAAAAATCCCAAGAAAATCCTGACAAAATCCCAATCCAATCCCAAAAACCTCAAATCAATTCCAATTTGATCCCAAAAACCTCAACAGGGCCCAGGCAGGATCAGCACAGAGCCATCTCTCAGCGTGAGAGGGACAAGGGGCGGAGGGCGGTACTGGAGTCATCACCGAGGGGA
Organism: Ammospiza maritima maritima; assembly: GCA_036010785.1. NCBI lineage: Eukaryota > Metazoa > Chordata > Aves > Passeriformes > Passerellidae > Ammospiza > Ammospiza maritima. The sequence goes on from JAYKTQ010000248.1 coordinate 24,999, forward strand.
AAAACACGGAATTACAGGAAAATTCTGGGAAAAATCTTGTTAAAATCCTGACAAAATCCCAATCCAGTCCAAAAAACCACAATTCAATGAAAATCTAATCCCAAAAATCCCAACAGGGCCCAGGGAGGGTCAGCACGGAGCCATCACTCAGCGTGAAGCGGTACGAGGGGCTGAAGGCCGTGCCCCGCGTCATCACTGGGGAGAAACACACACAATTCCAGGGAAAAATATGGGAAAAGCTGGGAAAATCCAGGGAAAACCCAAAAAAAAATCCCCAGAAAATCCTAAAAATGGGAATAACAATAAGGGAGGATCAGCACGGAGCCATCTCTCGGCATGAGGGGGATGAGGGGCTCAAGGCCGTGCCAGGGCCCTGCCCCATCACTGACGGGGAAAACACTGAATTCCAGGGAAAATCATGGAAAAATCCCAAGAAAATCCTGACAAAATCCCAATCCAATCCCAAAAACCTCAAATCAATTCCAATTTGATCCCAAAAACCTCAACAGGGCCCAGGCAGGATCAGCACAGAGCCATCTCTCAGCGTGAGAGGGACAAGGGGCGGAGGGCGGTACTGGAGTCATCACCGAGGGGAAAAACACGGAATTACAGGAAAATTCTGGGAAAAATCTTGTTAAAATCCTGACAAAATCCCAATCCAGTCCAAAAAAACCACAATTCAATGAAAATCTAATCCCAAAAATCCCAACAGGGCCCAGGGAGGGTCAGCACGGAGCCATCACTCAGCGTGAAGCGGTACGAGGGGCTGAAGGCCGTGCCCCGCGTCAATCACTGGGGAAAAACACACACAATTCCAGGGAAAAATATGGGAAAAGCTGGGAAAATCCAGGGAAAACCCAAAAAAAATCCCCAGAAAATCCTAAAAATGGGAATAACAATAAGGGAGGATCAGCACGGAGCCATCTCTCGGCGTGAGGGGGATGAGGGGCTCAAGGCCGTGCCAGGGCCCTGCCCCATCACTGACGGGGAAAACACTGAATTCCAGGGAAAATCATGGAAAAATCCCAAGAAAATCCTGACAAAATCCCAATCCAATCCAAAACCTCAAATCAATTCCAATTTGATCCCAAAAACCTCAACAGGGCCCAGGCAGGATCAGCACAGAGCCATCTCTCAGCGTGAGAGGGACAAGGGGCGGAGGGCGGTACTGGAGTCATCACCGAGGGGAAAAACACGGAATTACAGGAAAATTCTGGGAAAAATCTTGTTAAAATCCTGACAAAATCCCAATCCAGTCCAAAAAATACCACAATTCCATGAAAATCTAATCCCAAAAATCCCAACAGGGCCCAGGGAGGATCAGCACGGAGCTGTCGCTCAGCGTGAAGCGGTACGAGGGGCTGAGGGCCCTGCTGGGGTCATCGCTGAGGGGAAAAACACTGAATTCCAGGGAAAAACATAGAAAAATTCTGAGAAAATCAAGGGAAAATCAACATCTAGTCCCAAAACCCCTAATTCAATGGAATTCTGATCCCAAAAACCACAACAGGGCCCAGGCAGGATTAGCACGGAGCTGTCGCTCAGTGTGAGGGGGACACGGATTACGACAGTACTGGAGTCATCACTGAGAGGAAAAAAACCGAAATAAAGGAAAATCCTGGGAAAAAACTCAAGAAAATCCAAAATCCAAAAAAAAAAAAAAATCCAAATCCAATCCAAAAAACCCAATTAAATGAAAATATAATCCCAAAAACCCCACTAAGGCCCAGGGAGGATCAGCACGGAGCCGTCGCTCAGCGTGAAGCGGTACGAGGCGCTGAAGGCCATGCCCCGCGTCATCACTGGGGAAAAACACACAGAATTCCAGGGAAAAATATGGGAAAGGCTGGGAAAATGCTGAGAAAATCCTAAAAATCATGATAGGGCAAAGGGAACGTCAGCATGGAACCATCTCTCAGTGTGAGGGGGATGAGGGGCTCAAGGCCGTGCCAGGGCCCTGCCCCATCACTGAGGGGGAAAACACAGAATTCCAGGGAAAATCCTGGAAAAAATCCTGAGAAAACTCCCCAAAATCCCAATCTAAACCCAAAAACCCCAATGCAATTCAATTTGATTCCAAAAACCTCAACAGGGCCCAGGGATGGCCAGCACAGAGCTGTCACTCAGCGTGAGGGTGACAAGGGGCGGAGAGCTGCGCTGGGGTCATCAGTGAGGGAAAAAATACTGAATTCCAGGAAAATCCTGGGAAAAATCTCATTAAAATCCTGACAAAATCCCAAGAAAAACCTAAAAAAACCCAATTCAATGAAATTCTAAACCCAAAAACCCAATAGGGCACGGGGAGGATCAGCACGCAGCTGTCCCTCAGTGTGAAGGGATGAGGGCCTGAGGGAGGTGCTGGGGTCATCACTGAGGGGAAAAAACACAGAATTCCAGGAAATTTCTGGGACAATACTGAGAAAATCCAAAATAAATCCAAATTCAATCCCAAAAACCCCAATTCAATGAAAATCTAATCCCAAAAAGTCCCAACAGGGCCAGGGAGGATCAGCACGGAGCTGTCCTTCAGCGTGAAAGGGGGTGAGGGCCTGAGGGCAGTGCCGGGGTCAACACTGAGGGAAAAGACACTGAATTGCAAGAAAATCCCAAGAAATTCTCAAGAAAATCCTGAGAATATCCCAATCCAATTAAAAATAAAACAATTCAATAAAAATCTAATCCCAAAAACCCCAACAGGCCAGGGAAGATCAGCACAGAGCTGTCCCTCAGCGTGAAGGGGATGAGGGCCTGAGGGCTGTGCGCCACTTCATCACTGAGGGAAAAACCACTGAATTCCATGGATAATTGTGCAAAAATTCAAAAAATCTCCACGAAGATTGTGAGAAAATCCCAAGAAAATCCTAAAAATCGTGATAGAACCCAGGGAGGATCAGCACAGACCCATTGCTCAGCCTGAAGGGGACGCGGGCCCGAGGGCCAGGCCCCCACATCGTCACTGAGGGAAAACCACTGAATTCCAAAAAAAACCGTGGAAAAATCCCACAAAAATCCCTCAACAATCCCAAAACACCACCACCACTCACAAAAAACCATCTTACCATCATCATCTCCCCCCAAAAAAACCCCAAACCCTCCCAAAACAAAACAATCCCACGCACCAAACCCGCCGCAACAAGGCCGCCATTTTCTCCTCCTCTTCCCAACCTGCAGCGGGAACAAACCCACCCCAAATCCGGGGATTTCCCCCGTTTTTCCTCAAGGATTTGACTCCCAGGAGGAAAAGGCAGCGGGTACCTTCCTGAAAGAGCTGCTTGGCGTAGGAGGGCTCGCGGCCCTGGGGCTGGAAGAAGGCGTAGATGCATTTCCGCACCAGATCCTCCCAGCCCGTCCGGCCGGCCGCGCGCAGAGAGCTCGTGTCGATGGAGATGATCTTTCCTGGGGGAAAAAAGGAGGATTTGGGGAGATTTGGGGGATTTGGGACGTTGGGAGCGATCAAAGGAATGGTTGGATGGAATGGGATTGAGGATCTGTGGATGCCACCCCAAACAGTTTCTGGATTTTGGGATTAGGGATGGATCAAAATCCATCCAGAAGGATTTTTACGGGATTCAGAGATGGGAAAGGGAAGGTAGATCTCTCAGATTTCAAGGGAATTACCAAAATTCCTTCCCAGAGAGGAGCTGGGATGGGGATGGATCCAATGCCAGGCTGGGAGAGCTGGGAATGGAGGGAATTCCTTGGGAAAGGGAAAATGGGACTGGGGAAGGAATTCCCAGGGAATCCCTGCCAGTGTCCAAGGAAAGGTTGGACCAATCTGGGATCATGGGATCAGAGAATGGGATGGGATTGAAGGTCCATGGATCCCATCCCAAACCATTCTGGGATTGCGAGCTCAAGGATGGATCAAAATCCATCCTGAGGGATTTTTTATGGGATTTGGGGATGGAAAAGGGAAGGGAGATCCCCGATATTCCCAAGGGAATTCCTGAAATCCCTTCCCGGAGAGGAGCTGGGATGGGGATGGATCCAGTGCCAGGCTGGGAGAGCTGGGAATGGAGGGAATTCCCTGGGAAAGGGGAAGTGGGACTGGGGGAGGAATTCTGGAATTCTCAGAGAATCCCTGGGAGCACTCAAGGAAAGCTTGGAGAATCCTGGAATTGGGACTGGATGGGACTGAATCTCCCCAAATCCCACCCAAACCGTTCCGGAATTCCACCACTCCCACCTCTCACCACTCCCACGACCCCCAGAGCCCCAAAATCCGGGGAATTCACCCCGAAATCCCGGGAATGTTTGGGACGTACCTGTGGTGTCCTGCTTGGTGACGAAGGACTCGGTGGGGGCGGGGGCGGCCGGGCGCGGCAACCTCCGGGCGATGCAGATCAGACATGACTGGAAATCTGGGAAAAACACCGGGAAAAACACCGGGAATGCCGGAACCGCCCCGGCTCTGAGCTCACACCTCGCTCACGGGTCTCATTCCCTGCCCTGGAAGTGTCTCCCTGAGGAAATGGGATGGAATTCCCTGAAATTCACTGAGATGAGTTAACTGGGGGGGGTTAACTGGGGAGGGCTCTGGGGTAATGGAATGCCAGGGATTGTTGGGAGTTGCTCCTGGAACACCGAGATTTGGGCCTTCTGGGAGGGAGAGCCTGTGGGAATTGTGGGATTCATCCTGGGAACGTGGTGGGAAAAGAGGGATGGGAGAGTGAGGAGGGATCCAGCCCTGTCCCCAACCCCAATCCTGGGCCTGCATTCCCAGCCAATCCCAATCCCAATCCCAATCCCCAGTCTCATCCCAGTCTATCCTGACTGTGCCCCATCCCAATCCTGATCCCAATCCCAATCCCATCTAATCCCCATCCCAATCTCAATCCCAATCCCATCTAATCCCAATCCCGATCCAAATCCCAATCCCATCCCAACCCCAACCCAGCCCACCCTAACTCTGCTCCATCCCAATCCCAATTCCCTCCAATCTGAATGCCATCCCATCTGAATCCCATCCCATCCTGTCCAATCGCAATCCCACACTGCATTCCCAACCCTAATCCTAATCCCAATTCCAATCCTTCTCCATTCCATCCCACCCCAAACTTAATCCTAATTCTGTTTTCACATCCCAATGCTATCCCAATCCCAATCCTGCTCCATCCTATCCCAGTCCCATCCCATCCCAACCTATCCCATCCCTGCTCTGCCGTCCAATCGCAATCATCCCACACTGCTATTCCATCCCAATCCCAATCCCAATCCCATTCCAATCCTGCATTCCCACCCCATCCCAATCCTGCACTGTCATCCGATTCCCCTCCTGCTCCATCCCAATCCCAATCCCAATCCCATCCCAATCCCAATTCTGTATTTCCATCCCATCCAATCCCAAACCTCATCCATTCTGCTCTCCCATCCATTCCCATTCCCAATCCCAATCCCAATCCCAATCTCAATCTGCAATCCGATCCCATATCAATCCCAACCCCAATCCCCATCCTATCCATCCCAGTCCCAATCCAATCCTGCAATCCCATCCCACATCAATCCCAACCCCAATCCTTGTACCATCCTTCCCAATCCCAATCCCAACCCCAATCCCAAAATACCATTCCACATGAATCCCAATCCCAATCCCAATGCCTTCCATCCTAATTCCAATCCCAATCCCCATGCCAAATCTCAACCCCAATCCCCATCCTATCCATCCTAATCCCAATCCAATCCTGCAATCCCATCCCACATCAATCCCAATCTCAATACTCATACCATCCATCCTAATCCCAGTCCCAATCCCAACCCCAAATCCCAACCCCAATCCCAAATCCCCAAATCCCAATCCCAATCCCAATCCCACCTTCTCCCTCCTGCTGGAAGGCGCAGGGCTGGCTGACGGTGAAGCACTGCATGGCCTCGTAGCGCTGCCCCAATTCCAACCCCAACCGAATCCCACACCATTCCCAATCCCAATCCCAACTCCCAAATCCCCATCCCAATCCCAATCCCAATCCCAAATTCCCCAATCCCACCTTCTCCCTCCTCCTGGAAGGCGCGGGGCTGGCTGACGGTGAAGCACTGCATGGCCTCGTAGTGCTGCCCCAATTCCAACCCCAACACCAACCCCATCTCAATCCCAATCCCAATCCCAATCCCAAATCCCTAAATCCCAATCCCAATCCCACCTTCTCCCTCCTCCTGGAAGGCGCAGGGCTGGCTGACGGCGAAGCACTGCATGGCCTCGTAACCCCCAGCTCCAATCCCTCCCAAATCCCATATTGCAAATCCCATATCCCAAACCCCATCCCAATCCCAATCCCAAATCCCCAATTCCCCAACCCCACCTTCTCCCTCCTCCTGGAAGGCGCGGGGCTGGCTGACGGTGAAGCACTGCATGGCCTCGTAGCGCTGCCGCAGCTCCGCCTGCTCCGCCCCGGCCTCGTCCGGCGGCCGCACCAGCATCCGGCACTGGAACGTGTGGCTGCCCCGGCGCGACGGCTCCTGAGGCCACGGAACCCCGTTCACTGAGGGGGAAAATAATGGGAAAAATGGGAAAAATGGGAATTGGGGATGTGGGAATTCCCAAATCGGGGGCTCCGCACCAGCATCCGGCACTGGAACGTGTGGCTGCCCCGGCGCGACGGCTCCTGAGGCCACGGAACCCCGTTCACTGAGGGGGAAAATAATGGCAAAAGTGGGAAAAATGGGAATTGGGGATGTGGGAATTCCCAAATCGGGGACTCTACACCAGCATCCGGCACTGGAACGTGTGGCTGCCCCGGCGCGACGGCTCCTGCGGCCACGGAACCCCGTTCACTGAGGGGGAAAATAATGGGAAAAGTGGGAAAAATGGGAATTGGGGATGTGGGAATTCCCAAATCGGGGGCTCCGCACCAGCATCCGGCACTGGAACGCGTGGCTGCCCCGGCGCGACGGCTCCTGCGGCCACGGAACCCCGTTCACTGCTGGGAAAAATGGGGAAAAAAACGGGAATTTGGGATGTAGGAATTCCCAAAGATCCCCTGGATCTGGGGCTCCGCACCAGCATCCGGCACTGGAATGCGTGGCTGCCCCGGCGCAACGGCTCCTGCGGCCACGGAACCCCGTTCACTGCCGGGAAAAATGGGAATTGGGGATGTGGGGGTGATCCATAATCATGGAATTGTGGGATTCCCAAAGATCCCTGGGATTTGAGGAACCAGGCTGGGAAAAATCCAGCCAGAATTCGCAAAGGTCTCTGGGATTCGAGGAGCACAAATCCATTCAGAATACTCAAAGATCCCTGGGATTGAAGGAAATGAAAAAAAAAACTTTTGAAAATAACAGAGAAACAATAAATAAACCAAAACAGGAATTAAAATAAAATCTAAACAATGAAAAAATAACGAAAAATAAAACAAAATTGAAAGAAATAATAATAAAAATTACTAAATAAATAACAACGGAACAAAAAACAAATACAAAACCAAAATGGAAAAAATCGAAATAATTACAAAAAAAGAAAAAATAAAAAGAAATAAAAAGTGAAGGAATTAAAAAGAATAGAAGTAAATTTTAAAAAATTTAATGAAAATAAAACCACAAATAAACGCAAAAATAGAAATACAAATAGTAAATTAAACATAAAATAAAAATAAACACAGAAAAATAAAGTAAAATTTGAATAAAAACTAAAATTAAAATAAATTAAAATAAAGAAAAAGAAAAAGAAAAAGAAAAAGAAAAAGGAAAAAACCTAAATATATTTTTTTAATTAATAAACCCCCCAATCCCAACATCTCCAGCCCCCACCCCCTCTCCCAATCCTTGTGTCCATTCCTGAATTTTCCTGAATTTTCCATGATTTTCCATTACTTTCCCAAAATTTGCTGAATTTTGTGGGATTTTCCCCTGGAGTTTTTGGGGATTTTCCCGTTGTGTCCGTACCGAGGGATTTGGGGAGCAGGTTCTTGACGAACTCGGCGTGGTCGCCCACGTGCAGGATGCTGTACACGCTGGAGTTCATCAGCTCCTCCTGCCCGTAGCCCAGGTACCCCGTCACGTTCTCCGACACGAACACGATGCGCCCCTCGCGGTTCACCACGAAAAAGAACCCGTCCAGGGCCTGGAACGAGGAAAAAACGGGAAAAAATTCCAAGGCTTTATCCAAAATATCTCAAACATTGGAAATAATTCCAAGGTTTTATCCCAAATATCCCATCGCGTTCTCCGACACGAACACGATGCGCCCCTCGCAGTTCACCACGAAGGAAAACCCGTCCAGGGCCTGGAACAAGGAAAAACGGGAGAAAAAATTCCAAGGTTTTATCCAAAATATCTCAAAAATTGGAAATAATTCCAAGGTTTTATCCCAAATATCCCATTGCATTCTCCGACACGAACACGATCCGCCCCTCGCGGTTCACCACGAAGAAAAACCCGTCCAGGGCCTGGGAAGAGGGAAAATTCCAAGGTTTTATCAAAAATAGCACAAAAATGTGAAAAAACCAGGAAAAAATCCCAAGGTTTTCTCCCAAATATCCCGTCATGTTCTCCGACACGAACGTGATCCGACCCTTCAAGGTTCACCACTGAGAAAAGCCCATTCAGGGCCAGGACTGAGGAAAAATTCCAGAGATTTTACCCTAGATATCCCAAAAAAGGAAAAACGTTGCAAGGTTTTATCTCAAATACCGCAAAAACGGTAAAAAAATTTCCAAGGTTTTATCCCAAATGTCCCATCACGTTCTCCAACACGAACGCAATCCGCCACTCCAAGTCGAAAATGATGAAAAACCCAGGGCTTGCACAGGAAAGAATTCCAGAGTTTTATCCTGAATACCCCAAAAATGGGAAAGAATTCCAAGGTTTTATCCAAAATATCTCAAAAATCGGAAATAATTCCAAGGTTTTATCCCAAATATCCCGTCACGTTCTCCGACACGAACACGATGCGCCCCTCGCGGTTCACCATGAAAAAGAACCCGTCCAGGGCCTGGAATGAGGAAAAAACAGGAAAAAATTCCAAGGTCTTCTCAAAAATATCTCAAAAATCGGAAATAATTCCAAGGTTTTATCCCAAATATCCCGTCGCGTTCTCCGACACGAACACGATGCGCCTCTCGCGGTTCACCACGAAGGAAAACCCGTCCAGGGCCTGGGAGGAGGGAAACGATTCAAAGATTTTGTCAAAAATAGCACAGAAACGGAAAAAAATCCCAAGGTTTTATCTCAAATATCACGAAAACGGGAAAGAACTCCAAGGTTTTGTCGCAAATATCCCGTCACGTTCTCCGCCGTGAACGCCACCCGGCCCTCGCCGTTCACCTCGGAAAAGAACCCGCCCAGGGCCTGGAGTGGGAAGGGAATCCCAGAGGGGATCACGGCAGGGGAGGAGAATGAAATTCCAGAGGGTGCTCCCAGAGCAGGGAGGAGATTCCACGGAAAACTCGGTGGGATCTTGAGCGCGGAGAAAATTCCACGGGAAACTGGGTGGAGTCTGGACCGTAGAGAAGGTTCCTTCAAAGCTTCATTGGAGCTCCGTTCTGGGAATTCCAGGATTCCATCTGGGATCAAAGATTTGGGTCCTCAAATCCCAAAATTCCAGCTGGGATCCAAGATCCACCCTGGTCATTCCCATGGATTTGGGTCCCTGAGTGTGGAGAAGGTCCTGGCAAAGTTTGGCTGGGTTCCTGCTCTGGGAATTCCCGGATTCCAGCCAGCATCCAAGGTTTTGGTTCTCAAATCCCAAAATTCCAAGTGGGATCAAAGGCTCACCTTGTTTTCTCCTGGAATCCCAAGATTCCAGCTGGGATCCAAGATCCACCGTGGTCATTCCCATGGATTTGGGTCCCTGAGTGTGGAGAAGGTTCCCTCAAAGTTTGGCTGGTCTCCCGCTCTGGGAATTCCAGGATTCCAGCTGGGATCAAAGATTGGGGTCCTCAAATCCCAAAATTCCAGTTGGGATCCAAGATCCACCCTGGTCATTCCCATGGATTCGGGTCCTCGAGTGTGGAAAAGGTTCCCTCAAAGCTTGGCTGGTCTCCCGCTCTGGGAATTCCAGGATTCCATCTGGGATCAAAGATTTGGGTCCTCAAATCCCAAAATTCCAGTTGGGATCCAAGATCCACCTTGGTCATTCCCATGGATTCGGGTCCTTGAGTGTGGAGAAGGTTCCCTCAAAGTTTGGCTGGGTTCCTGCTCTGGGAATTCCAGGATTCCAGCTGGGATCAAAGATTTGGGTCCTCAAATCCCAAAATTCCAGTTGGGATCCAAGATCCACCTTGGTCATTCCCATGGATTCGGGTCCCTGAGTGTGGAGAAGGTCCTGGCAAAGTTTGGCTGGGTTCCTGCTCTGGGAATTCCAGGATTCCATCTGGGATCAAAGATTTGGGTCCTCAAATCCCAAAATTCCAGTTGGGATCCAAGATCCACCTTGGTCATTCCCATGGATTTGGGTCCCTGAGTGTGGAGAAGGTTCCCTCAAAGCTTGGCTGGTCTCCCGCTCTGGGAATTCCAGGATTCCAGCTGGGATCAAAGATTTGGGTCCTCAAATCCCAAAATTCCAGTTGGGATCCAAGATCCACCTTGGTCATTCCCATGGATTTGGGTCCCTGAGTGTGGAGAAGGTCCTGGCAAAGTTTGGCTGGGTTCCTGCTCTGGGAATTCCCGGATTCCAGCCAGCATCCAAGGTTTTGGTTCTCAAATCCCAAAATTCCAAGTGGGATCAAAGGCTCACCTTGTTTTCTCCTGGAATCCCAAGATTCCAGCTGGGATCCAAGATCCACCTTGGTCATTCCCATGGATTTGGGTCCCTGAGTGTGGAGAAGGTTCCCTCAAAGCTTGGCTGGTCTCCTGCTCTGGGAATTCCAGGATTCCATCTGGGATCAAAGATTTGGGTCCTCAAATCCCAAAATTCCAGTTGGGATCCAAGATCCACCTTGGTCATTCCCATGGATTTGGGTCCCTGAGTGCGGAGAAGGTTCCCTCAAAGCTTGGCTGGTCTCCCGCTCTGGGAATTCCAGGATTCCAGCTGGGATCAAAGATTTGGGTCCTCAAATCCCAAAATTCCAGTTGGGATCCAAGATCCACCTTGGTCATTCCCATGGATTCGGGTCCTTGAGTGTGGAGAAGGTTCCCTCAAAGTTTGGCTGGGTTCCTGCTCTGGGAATTCCAGGATTCCATATGGGATCAAACATTTGGGTCCTCAAATCCCAAAATTCCAGTTGGGATCCAAGATCCACCTTGGTCATTCCCATGGATTTGGGTCCCTGAGTGTGGAGAAGGTTCCCTCAAAGCTTGGCTGGTCTCCCGCTCTGGGAATTCCAGGATTCCAGCTGGGATCAAAGATTGGGGTCCTCAAATCCCAAAATTCCAGTTGGGATCCAAGATCCACCCTGGTCATTCCCATGGATTCGGGTCCTTGAGTGTGGAGAAGGTCCTGGCAAAGTTTGGCTGGGTTCCTGCTCTGGGAATTCCCGGATTCCAGCCAGCATCCAAGGTTTTGGTTCTCAAATCCCAAAATTCCAAGTGGGATCAAAGGCTCACCTTGTTTTCTCCTGGAATCCCAAGATTCCAGCTGGGATCCAAGATCCACCTTGGTCATTCCCATGGATTCGGGTCCTTGAGTGTGGAGAAGGTTCCCTCAAAGCTTGGCTGGTCTCCTGCTCTGGGAATTCCAGGATTCCAGCTGGGATCAAAGATTTGGGTCCTCAAATCCCAAAATTCCAGCTGGGATCCAAGATCCACCTTGGTCATTCCCATGGATTCGGGTCCTTGAGTGTGGAGAAGGTCCTGGCAAAGTTTGGCTGGGTTCCTGCTCTGGGAATTCCCGGATTCCAGCCAGCATCCAAGGTTTTGGTTCTCAAATCCCAAAATTCCAAGTGGGATCAAAGGCTCACCTTGTTTTCTCCTGGAATCCCAAGATTCCAGCTGGGATCCAAGATCCACCTTGGTCATTCCCATGGATTTGGGTCCCTGAGTGTGGAGAAGGTTCCCTCAAAGCTTGGCTGGTCTCCCGCTCTGGGAATTCCAGGAATCCAGCTGGGATCAAAGATTTGGGTCCTCAAATCCCAAAATTCCAGTTGGGATCCAAGATCCACCCTGGTCATTCCCATGGATTCCCATGGATCTGAGTCCGTGAGTGAGAAGAAAGCTCTCTCAAAGCTTGGCTGGACTCCCGCTCTGCGAATTCCAGGATTCCAGCTGGGATCCAAGATCCACCCCGGTTATTCCAATGGATTTGGGTCTTTGAGTGTGGAGAACGTTCCATGAAAAACTGGGTGGGATCCTGAGCGCCAACAGCGTTCCGTGAAGGTGTGGTTGGATTCCCACTCTGGGAATTCCAGGATTCCAGTTGGGATCCAAGATCCACCTTGGCCGTTCCAAAGGATTCCCATGGGTTTGGCTCCTTGAGTGTGGAGAAGGTTCCCTCAAAGCTTGGCTGGGTTCCTGCTCTGGGAACTGCAGGGTTCCAGCCGGGATCCAAGATCCACCTTGGCCATTCCTGGATTTGAGTCCTCAGACCCCAGGAATCCAGGTGGGAACAAAGATTCGGGTCCTCAAATCCCAGGATTCCAACTGGGTTCAAAGAGCCCCCTTGACTTTTCCTGGAATCCCGAGATTCCAGTTGGGATCCAAGATCCACCTTGGCCATTCCAAAGGATTCCCATGGGTTTGGCTCCTTGAGCGTGGAGAACATTCCATGGAAAACGGGGTGAGGTCTCCAGTGTGGAGAAGGTTCTGGGCAAGTTCGGCTGGATTCCCACTCTGGGAATTCCAGGACTCCACTTGGGATCCAAGATCCACCTTGATCATTCCTGGATTTGAGTCTCCGGATTTGAGGATTCCACTCGGGACCCAAGGTCCACCTTGGTTTTTCCTAGTCCTGGTCCTGATCCTAATCCTAACCCTAATCCTAGTCCCAATCCCAACCCCTTTTCCTTGGGACCTCCCAGCTCCTGGAAAATCTCCCTTCCACTCCAACCCCGTAAAAAACTTGCGACTGAAACCCCACATCCCAAAATCTAATCCCTAAAATCTGGGATTAAATCCCCAAAATCCAAAGCCTAAGACTTGGGATCAAAGCTCCCAAACCAAACCCCATAAAAACCCAGGATTAAACCCCCTCAAACCCCCGGATGTGGCTCATTCCCATTTTCCCCCTCCCCATTCCAAATTTTCCGCAGGAATTCACACTCCCAGCCCAGATCCCGATCCTGATCCCAATCCTGGTCCTAATCCCAAATAAACGCCATTCCTATTCCACACCCTGATCCTGACCCTGATCCTGATCCTGATCCAAGTCTTGGTCCTAATCCTAACCACAGCCCCAATTAAAGCCCCCAGACCCCATAAAAACCAGGGATTAAAGCCTCAAATCCCAAAGTCCAAACCCTAAAACCCAGCATTAAAACCCCAAAACTATATAAACATGTGGGATTAAAGCCCCATAAAAACCTGGGATTAAAACCCTAAACCCCATAAAAACCCAGGGTTAAAGTCCCGAATCCCAAAATCCAAACCCTAAAACTCAGTAATAAAACCCCCAAACCCCATAAAAACCCGGGATTAAAGCCCCGAATCCCAAAATCCAAACCCTAAAACCTGGGAATAAAACCCCCAAACCCCATAAAAACCCGGGGTTAAAGCCCCAAATCCCAAAATCCAAACCCTAAAACCTGGGAATAAAACCCCCAAACCCCATAAAAACCCGGGGTTAAAGCCCCAAATCTCCAAATCCAAACCATAAAACCTGGGAATAAAACCCCCAAACCCCATAAAAACCTGGGATTAAAGCCCCGAATCCCAAAATCCAAATTCTGAAACCCAGCATTAAAACCCCAAAACTACATAAACATGTGGGATTAAAGCCCCATAAAAACCTGGGATTAAAACCCTAAACCCCATAAAAACCCGGGATTAAAGCCCCGAATCCCAAAATCCAAACCCTAAAACTCAGTAATAAAACCCCTAAACCCCATAAAAACCTGGGATTAAAGCCCCGAATCCCAAAATCCAAACCCTAAAACTCAGTAATAAAACCCCCAAACCCCATAAAAACCTGGGATTAAAGCGCCAAATCCCAAAATCCAAACCCTAAAACCTGGGAATAAAACCCCCAAACCCCATAAAAACCTGGGATTAAAGCGCCAAATCCCAAAATCCAAACCCTGAAACCTGGGAATAAAACCCCCAAACCCCATAAAAACCCGGGGTTAAAGCCCCAAATCCCAAAACCCAAATTCTGAAACCCAGCATTAAAACCCCAAAACTACATAAACATGTGGGATTAAAGCCCCATAAAAACCTGGGATTAAAACCCTAAACCCCCATAAAAACCCAGGGTTAAAGTCCCGAATCCCAAAATCCAAACCCTAAAACTCAGTAATAAAACCCCCAAACCCCATAAAAACCCGGGGTTAAAGCCCCAAATCCCAAAACCCAAATTCTAAAACCCAGCATTAAAACCCCAAAACTACATAAACATGTGGGATTAAAGCCCCATAAAAACCTGGGATTAAAACCCTAAACCCCATAAAAACCCGGGGTTAAAGCCCCAAATCCCAAAATCCAAACCCTGAAACCTGGGAATAAAACCCCCAAACCCCATAAAAACCCGGGATTAAAGCCCCGAATCCCAAAATCCAAACCCTAAAACTCAGTAATAAAACCCCCAAACCCCATAAAAACCTGGGATTAAAGCCCCAAATCCCAAAACCCAAATTCTAAAACCCAGCATTAAAACCCCAAAACTACATAAACATGTGGGATTAAAGCCCCATAAAAACCTGGGAATAAAATCCCCAAACCCCATAAAAACCTGGGGTTAAAGCCCCGAATCCCAAAATCCAAACCCTAAAACCTGGGAATAAAACCCCCAAACCCCATAAAAACCCGGGATAAAGCCCCAAATCCCAAAATCCAATCCAAATCCCAAAATCCAAACCCTAAACTCAGGATTAAAGCCCCCAAAACTACAGAAAAACCCGGATTAAAGCCCCCAAACCCACAAAAACCCGGCATTAAAACCCCCAAAACTACAGAAAAACCTGGGATTAACCTCCCCAAACCCCATAAAAACCTGGGATTAAACCCCCAAAACTGGATTAAAGCCCCAAATCCCAAAATCCACATCCTAAAACCTGGGATTAAAACCCCAATCCTAAAATCGAAATCCTAAAACCAGGGATTAATGCCCCCAAATCCCATAAAAACCTGGGATTAAAATCCATAAAAGCCTGGGATTAAAGACACCAAACCCCAAAGAAGCCTGGGATCAAAACCCCATAAAAGCCTGGATTAAAGCCCCAAATCCAAAGTCCAAACCCTAAAACCTGGGATTGAAACCCCCAAACTCCATAAAAATCCAGGATTGAAACCCCCAAACACCCTGGGAATAAAGTCCCATAAAAATCTTGGATTACAACCCCAAAACCCAGGATTAAAACCCCAAATCCCAAAAATCCAAACCCTAAAACCCGGGATTAAAGCCCCAAATCCCCAAATCCAAACCCTAAAACCCGGCACTAAAACCCCAGAACCCAGGAGTAATGCCCCAAACACCGACATTCCAACCCAAAATCCAGGATTAAAACCCCCAAACCCCATAAAAACCTGGGATGAAATGCCCAAAACTCCACAAAAACCTGGGATAAAAACCCCATACAAATCTTGGATTCTATCCCCACAAAAACCTGGGATTAAAGCCCCAAAACTGGATTAAAGCCCCAAATCCAAAAACCCACACCCTAAAACCCGGGATTAAAACCCCGATCCTAAAATCCAAATCCTAAAACCGGGGATTAATGCCCCCAAATTCCATAAAAACCTGGATTAAAATCCCATAAAAGCCTGGGATTAAAGACACCAAACCCCAAAGAAGCCTGGGATCAAAACCCCATAAAAGCCTGGGATTAAAGCCCCAAATCCCAAAGTCCAAACCCTAAAACCTGGATTGAAACCCCCAAACTCCATAAAATCCAGGATTGAAACCCCAAACACCCTGGAATAAAGTCCCATAAAAATCTTGGATTACAACCCCAAAACCCAGGATTAAAACCCCAAATCCCAAAATCCAAACCCTAAAACCTGGAATTAAAGCCCCAAATCCAAACTCTAAAGCCCAGGATTAAAGCCCCAAAACTACACAAAAACCCGGATTAAAACCCCATAAAACCCCAGGATTAAAGGCCCCAAAACACCATAAACCCCGGGATTAAGACCCCAAAACCCCACAAAAACCCGAAATTAAAGCCTAAATCCTAAAATGCAAATCCTAAAACCTGGATGAAAGCCCCCAAACCACATAAAAACCTGGGATTAAAACCCATAAAAATCTTGGATTATATCCCCAAAACCCCATAAAACCCGGGATTAAACCCCAAAACCCCACAAAACCTGGGACCAAACCCCCCAAACCCCCAAATTTGAGCCGTTCCCATTTCCCCGTCCCCATTCCGGATTTTCCTGGAATTCCGATCCCACCTCGAGCAGGAGCGGCCCCAATCCCAAAATCCAAATTCTATAAACCGGGATTAAAGCCCAAAACCCCACAAAACCTGGGATTAAACCCCAAACCCCACAAAACCTGGGATTAAACCCCAAAACCCCACAAAAACCCCGGATTTAACCCCCCAAACCCCAGGATTAAACCCCCCACACCCCCAAATTTGAGCCATTCCCGTTTTCCCCGTCCCATTCCGGATTTTTCCTGGAATTCGATCGCACTTCGAGCAGGAGCGGCCCCAAATCCCAAAATCCAAATTCTAAAATTGTGGGATTAAACCCCCAAAACCCCCCAAAACCTGGGATTAAACCCCCAAAACCCCACCAAACCTGGGATTAAACCCCCAAAACCCCACTAAAACCTGGATTAAAGCCCCCAAAATCTCGGATTAAAACCCCACACCCCCAGATTTTCCTCATTCCGTTTTCCCCGTCCCCATTCCGGATTTTTCCGGGAATTCCGATCCCACCTGAGCAGGAGCGGCCCAAATCCCAAAATCCAAATTCTATAAACCGCGGATTAAACCCCCAAACCCCACAAAACCTGGGATTAAACCCCAAAACCCCACAAAAACCCCGGATTAAACGCCCCCACACCCCCAAATTTGAGCCATTCCCGTTTTCCCCGTCCCCCTTCCGGATTTTTCCCGGAATTCCGATCCCACCTTGAGCAGGAGCGGCCCCAATCCCAAAATCCAAATTCTATAAACCCGGGATTAAGCCCCAAAACGACATCAAAACCTGCGATTAAACCCCAAAACCCCACAAAAACCCCGGATTAAAACCCCAAAACCCCACAAAACCTGGGATTAAACCCCAAAACCCCACAAAATCTGGGATTAAACCCCAAAATCCCACAAAAATCACAGATTAAACCCCAAAATCCCACAAAACCTGGGATTTAACCCCCAAAACCCCACAAAACCTGGGATTAAAACCCAAAACCCCACAAAACCTGGGATTAAAGCCCCCAAAATCTCGGATTAAATAAACCCCCAAACCCCCAAATTTGAGCCATTCTCGTTTTCCCCGTCCCCATTCCGGATTTTTCCTGGAATTCCGACCCCACCTCGAGCAGGAGCGGCCCAAATCCCAAAATCCAAATTCTAAAATTGTGGGATTAAACCCCCAAAACCCCCCAAAACCTGGGATTAAACCCCAAACCCCAGGATTAAACCCCCCACACCCCCAGATTTTGCTCATTCCCGTTTGCCCCGTCCCCATTCCGGATTTTTCCGGAATTCCGACCCCACCTCAAGCAGGAGCGGCCAAATCCCAAAATCCAAATTCTATAAACCCGGGATTAAACCCCCAAACCCACAAAACCTGGGATTAAACCCCAAAACCCCACAAAAACCCCGGATTAAACGCCCCCACACCCCCAAATTTGAGCCATTCCCGTTTTCCCCGTCCCCATTCCGGATTTTTCTGGGAATTCCGATCCCACCTCGAGCAGGAGCGGCCCAAATCCCAAAATCCAAATTCTATAAACCCGGGATTAAACCCAAACCCCACAAAACCTGGGATTAAACCCAAAACCCCACAAAAACCCCGGATTAAACGCCCCCACACCCCCAAATTTGAGCCATTCCCCGTTTTCCCCGTCCCCATTCCGGATTTTTCCGGGAATTCCGATCCCACCTCGAGCAGGAGTGGCCCCAATCCCAAAATCCAAATTCTAAAATTGTGGGATTAAACCCCCAAAACCCCCCAAAACCTGGGATTAAACCCCCAAAACCCCACAAAAACCCCGGATTAAAGCCCCCAAAATCTCGGATTAAACCCCCCACACCCCCAGATTTTCCTCATTCCATTTTCCCCGTCCCCATTCCGGATTTTCCCCGGAATTCCGATCCCACCTCGAGCAGGAGCGGCCCCAATCCAAAATCCAAATTCTATAAACCCGGGATTAAACCCCAAAACCCCACAAAACCTGGGATTAAACCCCCAAAACCCCCCAAAACCTGGGATTAAACCCCCAAAACCCCACTAAAACCTGGGATTAAAGCCCCAAAATCTCGGATTAAACCCCCACACCCCCAGATTTTCCTCATTCCCGTTTTCCCCCGTCCCCATTCCGGATTTTTCCGGGAATTCCGACCCCACCTCGAGCAGGAGCGGCCCAAATCCCAAAATCCAAATTCTAAAATTGTGGGATTAAAGCCCCAAAATGACATCAAACCTGGGATTAAACCCCCAAAATCTCAGATTAAAGTCCCCACAGCCCCAGATTTTGCTCATTCCCGTTTTCCCCGTCCCCATTCCGGATTTTTCCGGGAATTCCGACCCCACCTCGAGCAGGAGCGGCCCAAATCCCAAAATCCAAATTCTAAAATTGTGGGATTAAAGCCCCAAAATGACATCAAACCTGGATTAAACCCCAAAATCTCAGATTAAAGACCCCACAGCCCCAGATTTTCCTCATTCCCGTTTTCCCCCGTCCCCATTCCGGATTTTTCCGGGAATTCCGACCCCACCTCGAGCAGGAGCGGCCCAGCGACTCCTTCTCGATGACGCCCTGGCTGCTGGAGGAGATGTCGGATTTCTGCACGTCGTCATCCGGCGTTTTCTCTGCAAAAATAAACCCCAAAAAATGGGAATCTTCCATTTTTTACACCCAAATCCATGTAAAATATCCAATTTGGGTTTTTTTCCCCTAGGAAAAAGCTGAAAAAAATGGAAATTTTCAGTTTTTCGACACCAATTTTGTGGGGAAAATCAAATTTTGTCTTTTTACTTTTCTGGAGTTTAATTCTGGATTTTTTTTTTGCTCTTTGGGCAGATGAATCTGGAGATTGGAGTCAATATTTCCAAAAAATTTTCCCCGTTATTTACAATAAATTTTGCCTGTTTTATCCAGATTTTTTCTGCAACTTTCCCAGATTTTTTCCTGATTTTTCCATGAATTTTCCCACGCATTTCCCCCCAAATTTTCCCTGAATTTTTCTTTGAATTTTCCCCAAAACTTCTCCCCCATTTTCCCCAAATTTTCCTCTAAATTTTCCCTTTTTTTGCAAATTTTCCCCAATTTTTCCCTCCAATTTTTTCCCAAATTTCCCCCCCAAAATTTCCCCAAATTTTCTTCCAATTGTCCCCCACATTTTTCCTGATTTTTTTCTCTGGTTTTGTCCTGTATTTCTCTTGGTTTTGACAAATTTCCCCCAATTCTCTCCAACTTTTGCACAAATTTCCCCCAAATTTCCCCTCATTTTCCCCCAATTCTTCTCAATTTTTCCCAAATTTTTCCCCCTTTCTCCTGATTTTTCCAATTTGCCCCCAAATTTTCCCTGAATTTTCCCTGAAATGTCCTGAATTTCTCACAAAATTCCGCATGAACTTTCCCAAAATATTCCCAAATTTCCCCCACATTTTTCATGACTTTTTCACAAATTTTTTCCCCAATTTTTTCCCAGTCTTCCCAGAATTTTTCATGAATTTTCCCCAAATTATCCCTGATTTATTCTTGCATTCTCCCAAATTTTTCCCTAAACTTCCCCAACTTCTCCCTGGGTTTTCCCCAAATGTTGCCCTGATTTTTCCCTTTTTTTACCCACATTTTCCCCGAATTTCTCCCAATCTTTTCCCTGATATTGCCCAATATTTTCCTGAATTTCCCCCTGATTTTTTCCCACTTTTTTTAAGGTTTTCTCTGAATTTTTCACAATTTTTTCCCCATCCCCCCCCCCCAGTTTTTTAGATTATACTCCAATTTTTCCTGATTTTTCCTAAGCTTCACCCAAATTTGCCCTGAATGTTCCCCACGACTCTTCCTCAATTTTCCCCAATATTCCCCAAACTTCACCGAAACTTTCCCCAAATTCTCCTCCGTTTTTCCCCCAAATTTCCCTGAATTCACCCCAAATTATCCTCAATTTTCCCTGATTATTCCCTGCGTTTTTCCCAAGCTTCCCCTGTATTTCCCCAAATTTCCCCCCAAACTTTCCCTCTATTTCCCCGATTCCCCCCCAAATTTTCCCACCAATTCTCCCCTGTATTTCCAATATTTCCCCAAATTTTCCCCCACATTTTCCTCCATTTCCCCCAATTTTCACCATTTTTTTCCCAAATTTTTCCCAAATTTTCATCCATTTTTTCCCAAATTTTTCCCAAATTTTCATCCATTTTTTCCCACATTTTCCCAACATTTCCCCCCATTCCCCCACTTTTCCCACCCTGCTCGAGGCACTTGATCTGCTGGATCTGGTCCACGTTTTTTTTTTCAGGATGTGCCAAATTTTTCCCAAATTTTCCCCACAAGTCCCCGACATTCCCCCTGTATTTCCCCAAATTTTCCCCTTTTCGCCCAATTTTTCACCCATTTTTCCCTGAATTTTCTCTACATTTCCCTCAGTTTTTTTCCCAAATTCCCCCCAACTTTTTCCCAATTTTTCCTGAATTTCCCCAAATTTCCCACCCCTTTATCCCTGATTTTCCCCAAATTTTCCCCCATTTTCCCCCCAATTTTTTCCAAATTTCCCACATTTTTCCCTCAAATTTTCTCCCCCTCTTCCCTTTTTTTCCCTAAATTTTCTCCCCATTTTCACCCAAACTTTCCTGAATCTTCCCCAAATACCCCCCAATTTCCTTCAATTTTTCCCTGTATTTCCCCACGTTTTCCTCCGTTTTCCCCAATTTTCATTCATTTTTTTCCCAAATTTTTCCCAAATTTTCATCCATTTTTTCCCAATTTTCTCCCAACATTTCCCCCCACATTTTCCCCCCATTCCCCCAATTTTCCCACCCTGCTCGAGGCTCTTGATCTGCTGGATCTGGTCCACGGTTTTTTTTCAGGATGTGCCAAATTTTTCCCAAATTTTCCCCACAAGTCCCCGACATTCCCCCTGTATTTCCCCCAAATTTTCCCCTTTTCGCCCAATTTTTCACCCATTTTTCCCTGAATTTTCTCTACATTTCCCTCAGTTTTTCCCCAAATTCCCCCAACTTTTTCCCAATTTTTCCTGAACTTCCCCAAATTTCCCACCCCTTTATCCCTGATTTTCCCCAAATTTTCCCCCCAATTTTTTCCAAATTTCCCACATTTTCCCACAAATCTTCTCCCCATTTTCTCTTTTTTTTCCCAATTTTTCCCTACATTTTCTCCCCATTTTCACCCAAATTTTCCTGAATCTTCCCCAAATACCCCCCAATTTCCTTCAATTTTTCCCTGTATTTCCCCACGTTTTCCTCCGTTTTCCCCCAATTTTCATTCATTTTTTTCCCAATTTTTCCCAAATTTTCATCCATTTTTTCCCAATTTTCTCCCAACATTTCCCCCCACATTTTCCCCCCATTCCCACTTTTCCCACCCTGCTCGAGGCACTTGATCTGCTGGATCTGTTCCACGTTTTTTTTTCAGGATGTGCCAAATTTTTCCCAAATTTTCCCCACTAAGTCCCCGACATTCCCCCTGTATTCCCCAAATTTTCCCCTTTTCGCCCAATTTTTCACCCAGTTTTCCCTGAATTTTCTCTACATTTCCTCAGTTTTTCCCCAAATTCCCCAACTTTTCCCAATTTTTCCAGAATTTCCCCAAATTTCCCACCCCTTTATCCCTGATTTTCCCCAAATTTTCCCCCCCCATTTTTCCAAATTTCCCACATGTTTCCCTCAAATTTTCTCCCCCTTTTCCCTTTTTTTTCCCTAAATTTTCTCCCCATTTTCACCCAAACTTTCCTGAATCTTCCCCAAATACCCCCCAATTTCCTTCAATTTTTCACTGTATTTCCCCACGTTTTCCTCCGTTTTCCCCCAATTTTCATCCATTTTTTTTTCCCAAATTTTTCCCAAATTTTCATCCATTTTTTCCCAATTTTCTCCCAACATTTCCCCCCACATTTTCCCACATTTTCCCAACATTTTCCCCCCATTTCCCCGTTCCCCACCCTGCTCAAGGCACTTGATCTGCTGGATCTGGTCCACGTTTTTTTTTCAGGATGTGCCAAATTTTTCCCAAATTTTCCCCACAAGTCCCCGACATTCCCCCTGTATTCCCCCAAATTTTCCCCTTTTCGCCCAATTTTCACCCATTTTTCCCCTGAGTTTTCTCTACATTTCCCTCAGTTTTTCCCCAAATTCCCCCAACTTTTTCCCAATTTTTCCTGAATTTCCCCAAATTTCCCACCCCTTTATCCTGATTTTCCCCAAATTTTCCCCCCCAATTTTTTCCAAATTTCCCACATTTTTCCCTCAAATTTTCTCCCCCTCTTCCCTTTTTTTTCCCTAAATTTTCTCCCCATTTTCACCCAAACTTTCCTGAATCTTCCCCAAATACCCCCCAATTTCCTTCAATTTTTCCCTGTATTTCCCCACGTTTTCCTCCGTTTTCCCCCAATTTTCATTCATTTTTTCCCAAATTTTTCCCAAATTTTCATCCATTTTTTCCCAATTTTCTCCCAACATTTCCCCCTCATTTTCCCCCCATTCCCCCACTTTTCCCACCCTGCTCGAGGCTCTTGATCTGCTGGATCTGGTCACATTTTTTTTTTCAGGATGTGCCAAATTTTTCCCAAATTTTCCCCACAAGTCCCCGACATTCCCCCTGTATTCCCCCAAATTTTCCCCTTTTCGCCCAATTTTTCACCCATTTTTCCCTGAACTTTCTCTACATTTCCCTCACTTTTTCCCCAAATTCCCCCCAACTTTTCCCAATTTTTCCTGAACTTCCCCAAATTTCCCACCCCTTTATCCCTGATTTTCCCCAAATTTTCCCCCCCATTTTTCCAAATTTCCCACATTTTTCCCTCAAATTTTCTCCCCATTTTCCCTTTTTTTTCCCTACATTTTCTCCCCATTTTCACCCAAATTTTCCTGACTCTTCCCCAAATACCCCCCAATTTCCTTCAATTTTTCCCTGTATTTCCCCACATTTTCCTCCATTTCCCCAATTTTCATCCATTTTTTTTCCCAAATTTTTCCCAAATTTTCATCCATTTTTTCCCAATTTTTTCCCAACATTTCCCCCCACATTTTCCCCCCATTCCCCCAATTTTCCAAACTGCTCGAGGCTCTTGATCTGCTGGATCTGGTCCACGTTTTTTTTTTCAGGATGTGCCAAATTTTTCCCAAATTTTCCCCACAAGTCCCCGACATTCCCCCTGTATTCCCCCAAATTTTCCCCTTTTCGCCCAATTTTTCACCCATTTTTCCCTGAATTTTCTCTACATTTCCCTCAGTTTTTCCCCAAATTCCCCCAACTTTTTCCCAATTTTTCCTGAATTTCCCCAAATTTCCCACCCCTTTATCCCTGATTTTCCCCAAATTTTCCCCCCATTTTTCCAAATTTCCCACATTTTTCCCTCAAATTTTCTCCCCCTTTTCCCTTTTTTTTCCCTACATTTTCTCCCCATTTTCACCCAAATTTTCCTGAATCTTCCCCAAATACCCCCCAATTTCCTTCAATTTTTTCCCTGTATTTCCCCACATTTTCCTCCATTTCCCCTAATTTCATCCATTTTTTTCCCAATTTTTCCCAATTTTCATCCATTTTTTTCCCAAATTTTTCCCAATTTTTCCCAAATTTTCATCCATTTTTTCCCAACTTTTCCCCCACATTTTCCCCCCATTCCCCCACTTTTCCCACCCTGCTCGAGGCTCTTGATCTGCTGGATCTGGTCCACGGTTTTTTTTCAGGATGTGCCAAATTTTCCCAAATTTTCCCCACAAGTCCCCGACATTCCCCCTGTATTCCCCCAAATTTTCCCCTTTTCGCCCAATTTTTCACCCATTTTTCCCTGAATTTTCTCTACATTTCCCTCAGTTTTTTCCCAAATTCCCCCAACTTTTTCCCAATTTTTCCTGAACTTCCCCAAATTTCCCACCCCTTTATCCCTGATTTTCCCCAAATTTTCCCCCCAATTTTTTCCAAATTTCCCACATTTTTCCCTCAAATTTTCTCCCCCTTTTCCCTTTTTTTTCCCTAAATTTTCTCCCCATTTTCACCCAAACTTTCCTGAATCTTCCCCAAATACCCCCCAATTTCCTTCAATTTTTCCCTGTATTTCCCCACATTTTCCTCCGTTTTCCCCCAATTTTCATCCATTTTTTTTCCCAAATTTTTCCCAAATTTTCATCCATTTTTTCCCAATTTTTTCCCAACATTTCCCCCCACATTTCCCCCCATTCCCCCAATTTTCCCACCCTGCTCGAGGCTCTTGATCTGCTGGATCTGGTCCACGTTTTTTTTTCAGGATGTGCCAAATTTTTCCCAAATTTTCCCCACAAGTCCCCGACATTCCCCCTGTATTCCCCCAAATTTTCCCCTTTTCGCCCAATTTTTCAGCCATTTTTCCCTGAATTTTCTCTACATTTCCCTCAGTTTTTCCCCAAATTCCCCCCAACTTTTTCCCAATTTTTCCTGAATTTCCCCAAATTTCCCACCCCTTTATCCCTGATTTTCCCCAAATTTTCCCCCCCATTTTTTCCAAATTTCCCACATTTTTCCCTCAAATTTTCTCCCCCTTTTCCCTTTTTTTTCCCTACATTTTCTCCCCATTTTCACCCAAACTTTCCTGAATCTTCCCCAAATACCCCCCAATTTCCTTCAATTTTTCCCTGTATTTCCCCACGTTTTCCTCCGTTTTCCCCCAATTTTCATCCATTTTTTTCCCAAATTTTTCCCAAATTTTCATCCATTTTTTCCCAATTTTTTCCCAAATTTTTCCCAACATTTTCCCAACATTTTCCCGCCATTCCCCCAATTTCCCCACCCTGCTCGAGGCGCTTGATCTGCTGGATCTGGTCCACGGTTTTTTTCAGGATGTGCCCCTGCTCGGGTTTGCCCCCGAGCGAGTCGAGCTCGCCCAGGTTGGCCGAGAGCAGCTCGGCCAGCTCGGCCAGGTAGCGCTGCTCCTGCTCGCGGCGCCGCTTGTCCACGCTGAAAAAAATAAAAATAATTAAAAATAATCATAAATAATTCATCTTTTACTTATTTATCCCAAATATTCCCCCATTCACAGCAGCTCGGCCAGGCAGCGCTGCTCCTGCTCGCGGCGCCGCTTGTCCACGCTGAAAAAAATAAAAATAATTAAAAATAATCATAAATAATTCATCTTTTACTTATTTATCCCAAATATTCCCCCATTCACAGCAGCTCGGCCAGGCAGCGCTGCTCCTGCTCGCGGCGCCGCTTGTCCACGCTGAAAAATAAAAATAATTCATCAATAATTCATAAATAATTCATCTTTTATTTCTTTATTCCCCCATTCACAGCAGCTCGGCCAGGCAGCGCTGCTCCTGCTCACGGCGCCGCTTATCCACGCTGCAAAATAAAAATAATTGAAAATAATTCATAGATAATTCATGTTTTACTTATTTATCCCAAATATTCCCCCATTCACAGCAGCTCGGCCAGGTAGCGCTGCTCCTGCTCGCGGCGCCGCTTGTCCACGCTGAAAAATAAAAATAATTAAAAATAATCATAAATAATTCATGTTTTACTTATTTATCCCAAATATTCCCCCATTCACAGCAGCTCGGCCAGGTAGCGCTGCTCCTGCTCGCGGCGCCGCTTGTCCACGCTGAAAAAAATAAAAATAATTAAAAATAATCATAAATAATTCATCTTTTACTTATTTATCCCAAATATTCCCCCATTCACAGCAGCTCGGCCAGGCAGCGCTGCTCCTGCTCGCGGCGCCGCTTGTCCACGCTGCAAAATAAAAATAATTCATCAATAATTCATGATTTATTCATAATTTAATTCTTTATCCCAAATATTCCCCCATTCACAGCAGCTCGGCCAGGCAGCGCTGCTCCTGCTCCCGGCGCCGCTTATCCACGCTGCAAAATAAAAATAATTAAAAATAATCATAAATAATTCATCTTTTATTTCTTTATTCCCCCATTCACAGCAGCTCGGCCAGGCAGCGCTGCTCCTGCTCCCGGCGCCGCTTTTCCGAGCTGTCAAAATAAAAATAATTTAAAATAATCCAAAATAATTGATGTTTTGTTTCTTTGTTCCCCCATTCACAGCAGCTCGGCCAGGCAGCGCTGCTCCTGCTCGCGGCGCCGCTTGTCCACGCTGAAAAAAATAAAAATAATTCATAAATAATCATAAATAATTGATGTTTTATTTCTTTATTCCCCCATTCACAGCAGCTTGGCCAGGCAGCGCTGCTCCTGCTCGCGGCGCCGCTTATCCACGCTGCCAAAATAAAAATAATTAAAAATACTTCATGATTTATTCATAATTTAATTCTTTATCCCAAATATTTCCCCGTTCAGAGCAGCTTGGCCAGGCAGCGCCGCTCCTCTGAGCTGTCAAAAATAAAATAATTCATATTTTATCTCCTTTCCCCAAATTTCCCCACTATTCCCAATTTTTCCTCATTTTTTCCCAATTTCTTTAATGTTTTTCCCCAATTTTTTCCTGAATTCCCCATTTTTTCTGTGATTTTGTCCTGACTTTTCCCGATATTTTTCTCAAAATTTTCCCTACTTTTCCTTGAATGTTCCCCCGTTTTTCACAAATTTTCCCTGAATTTTCCCAAGATTTCCCCAGAATTTTTCTCAATTATTTTCAGATTTTTCCCAAATTTCCCCTGGATTTTCCCCAGATTTTCCCCAATTGTCCCCTGATTTTTTCCCAATTTTTTCCCAAATTTCCCCCACGGTCCTCCCAAATTTTTCATTATGTTTTCCCAATTTTTTCCAAATTTCCCCAGTTTTCCCTAATTTTCCCTGAATTTTCCCCATTTCTTCCCCAAATTTCACCTGATTTTTTTCTCAATTTTTTCCCAGGTTTCCCATAATTTTCCCAAATTTCCCCTGAATTTTCCCCCAAACTTCCTCCGAATTTTTCTTGATTTTCCCCAAATTTTCCACAATTTTTCTCCAAATTGCCCCTGAATTTTTCCCCTCAATTTTTCCCCAATTTTTTCCTAATTCTTCCAAGAATTTCCCCCGCGTTTTTCCTGATTTTCTCTCTGTATTTTCCCAATTTTTTCCCCATATTTCCTAAGAATTTTCCGCAGCTTTTCCCCGATTTTCCCCCAGCCTTCCCCTGAAATTTTCCCAAATTTCCCCCAATTTTCCCCAAATTTCCCATATTTGTATTAAATTTCCCCTGGATTTTTTTCCTAATTTTTTCCTAAATTTCCCATGCATTTTTACCTGATTTTTCCTTGAATTTTCCCCAATTTTTTTCCCCCTGAATTTCCCTTAACGTTTTCCGAATTTTCCCCTGAATGTTCCCCTGAACTTTCCCCTGAATTTTCCCCTCTTTTTCCCAATTTCTCTCCCAAATATTTCCCCCAATTTTCTCCTGATTTTCTCCCAAATTTCCCCCGATATTTCCAATTTTTTTCTCCTTTTTTTTTCCCAAAATTCCCCTGAATTTTCCCCGAATTTCCTCCCGATTTTTTCCCCGTATTTCCTCAGAACTTTCCCCAGTTTTTCCCCGATTTTTTGCCCAAACTTGCCCGGATTTGCCCCAAATCCGGGTCGGTTTCCCCGCGGGTACCTGTGCGCGGGCTCGCAGGGGGACGCTCTCCGTTTGCGGCCCTCGGCGCCGGCGGCGTCCCCGGCGCCGTCCCCGACGCCGCTCATGGTGGCACCTACGGAGCTCCTGGGGACGGGAACAACGGGAAAGCAGAGGGAATTGGGGGAACGACGGGAAAGCAGAGGGAATTTGGGGGAACAACGGGAAACCAGAGGGAATTGGGGGGAAATAATGGGAAAAGGGAATTTGGGGAACGACGGGAAACCAGAGGGAATTGGGGGGGAAATAATGGGAAAAATGAGGGAACTGGGGAACAACGGGAAACCAGAGGGAATTGGGGGGGAAATAATGGGAAAAATGAGGGAATTGGGGAACAACGGGAAACCAGAGGGAATTTGGGGAACAACGGGAAACCAAAGGGAATTTGGGGGAACAACGGGAAACCAGAGGGAATTTGGGGGAACAACGGGAAACCAAAGGGAATTTGGGGGAACAACGGGAAACCAGAGGGAATTTGGGGAACAACGGGAAACCAAAGGGAATTTGGGGGAACAACGGGAAACCAGAGGGAATTTGGGGGGGAAATAATGGGAAAAGGGAATTTGGGGGAACAACGGGAAACCAGAGGGAACTGGGGGGGAAATAATGGGAAAAGGGAATTTGGGATTGCCCAGGGAATTTGGGGAAAAACAACAGGAAAAGGGAATTTGGGGGAGCAACGGGAAAGCAAAGGGAATTTGGGGGGAACAACAGGAAACCAAAGGGAATTTGGGGAACAACGGGAAACCAGAGGGAATTTGGGGGAACAACGGGAAACCAAAGGGAATTTGGGGAACAACAGGAAACCAGAGGGAATTTGGGGGAGCAACGGGAAACCAAAGGGAATTTGGGGGAACAACGGGAAACCAGAGGGAATTTGGGGGAACAACGGGAAACCAAAGGGAATTTGGGGAACAACAGGAAACCAAAGGGAATTTGGGGAACAACGGGAAACCAAAGGGAATTTGGGGGGAACAACGGGAAACCAAAGGGAATTTGGGGGAACACCAGGAAACCAAAGGGAATTTGGGAAGAACAACAGGAAACCAGAGGGAATTTGGGGAATAATGGGAAACCAGAGGGAATTTGGGGTACAACAGGAAACCAAAGGGAATTTGGGGGAACAACGGGAAACCAAAGGGAATTTGGGGGAACACCGGGAAACCACAGGGAATTGGGGGGGAAATAATGGGAAAAGGGAATTTGGGATTGCCCAGGGAATTTGGGGAAAAACAACAGGAAAAGGGAATTTGGGGGAGCAACGGGAAACCAGAGGGAATTTGGGGAACAACGGGAAACCAGAGGGAATTTGGGGGGACAACGGGAAACCAGAGGGAATTTGGGGGAACAACGGGAAACCAAAGGGAATTTGAGAAGAACAACAGGAAACCAAAGGGAATTTGGGGGGAACAACGGGAAAGCAGAGTGAATTTGGGGGAACAACGGGAAACCAGAGGGAATTTGGGGGAACAACGGGAAACCAGAGGGAATTTGGGGGAAATAATGGGAAAAATGAGGGAATTGGGGAACAACGGGAAACCAGAGGGAATTTGGGGGAACAACGGGAAACCAGAGGGAATTTGGGGAACAACGGGAAACCAGAGGGAATTTGGGGGGAACAACGGGAAACCAAAGGGAATTTGGGGAACAACGGGAAACCAGAGGGAATTTGGGGGGAACAACGGGAAACCAAAGGGAATTTGGGGAACAACGGGAAACCAGAGGGAATTGGGGGGGAACAACGGGAAACCAAAGGGAATTTGGGGAACAACGGGAAACCAGAGGGAATTTGGGGGAACAACGGGAAACCAGAGGGAATTGGGGGGGAACAACGGGAAACCAAAGGGAATTTGGGGAACAACGGGAAACCAGAGGGAATTTGGGGGAAATAATGGGAAACCAGAGGGAATTGGGGGGGAACAACGGGAAAGCAAAGGGAATTTGGGGAACAACGGGAAACCAGAGGGAATTTGGGGGGAACAACAGGAAACCAAAGGGAATTTGGGGGAAATAATGGGAAACCAAAGGGAATGTAGGGGAACAACGGGAAAGCAGAGGGAATTTGGGGGAAAAACGGGAAACCAGAGGGAATTTGGGGAACAACGGGAAACCAAAGGGAATTGGGGGGGAACAACGGGAAACCAAAGGGAATTGGGGGAACAACGAGAAACCAGAGGGAATTTGGGGGGAAATAATGGGAAACCAGAGGGAATTGGGGGAACAACGGGAAACCAGAGGGAATTTGGGGAACAACGGGAAACCAGAGGGAATTTGGGGGGAACAACGGGAAACCAGAGGGAATTGGGGGGGAAATAATGGGAAACCAAAGGGAATTTGGGGTGAACAACGGGAAACCAGAGGGAATTGGGGGAACAACGGGAAACCAGAGGGAATTTGGGGGACAACGGGAAACCAAAGGGAATTTGGGGTGAACAACGGGAAACCAGAGGGAATTTGGGGAACAACGGGAAACCAGAGGGAATTGGGGGGGAACAACGGGAAACCAAAGGGAATTGGGGGGGAACAACGGGAAACCAGAGGGAATTTGGGCAACAACAGGAAACCAGAGGGAATCTGGGGAACAACGGGAAACCAGAGGGAATTGGGGGAACAACGGGAAACCAGAGGGAATTTGGGGGAACAACGGGAAACCAGAGGGAATTTGGGGAACAACGGGAAACCAGAGGGAATTTGGGGAACAACGGGAAACCAGAGGGAATTGGGGGGGAAATAATGGGAAAAGGGAATTTGGGATTGCCCAGGGAATTTGGGGAAAAACAACAGGAAAAGGGAATTTGGGGGAGCAACGGGAAACCAAAGGGAATTTGGGGGGAACAACAGGAAACCAGAGGGAATTTGGGGGAAACAACGGGAAACCAGAGGGAATTTGGGGAATAATGGGAAACCAGAGGGAATTTGGGGAACATCGGGAAACCAGAGGGAATTTGGGGGGAAATAATAGGAAAAGAGAATTTGGGATTGCCCAGGGAATTTGGGGAAAAACAACAGGAAAAGGGAATTTGGGGGAGCAACGGGAAACCAAAGGGAATTTGGGGAACAACGGGAAACCAGAGGGAATTTGGGGGACAACGGGAAACCAGAGGGAATTGGGGGGAACAACGGGAAACGAAAGGGAATTTGGGGGAACAACGGGAAACCAAAGGGAATTTGGGGGAACAACGGGAAACCAGAGGGAATTTGGGGAAAATAATGGGAAACCAAAGGGAATTTGGGGAAACAACGGGAAAGCAGAGGGAATTTGGGGGAACAACGAGAAACCAGAGGAAATTTGGGGGGGAAACAACGGGAAACCAAAGGGAATGTGGGGGAACAACGAGAAACCAGAGGGAATTTGGGGGAACAACGGGAAACCAGAGGGAATTTGGGGAATAATGGGAAACCAGAGGGAATTTGGGGAACATCGGGAAACCAGAGGGAATTTGGGGGGAAATAATAGGAAAAGGGAATTTGGGATTGCCCAGGGAATTTGGGGAAAAACAACAGGAAAAGGGAATTTGGGGGAGCAACGGGAAACCAGAGGGAATTTGGGGGAACAACGGGAAACCAGAGAGAATTTGGGGGGGAAATAATGGGAAAAATGAAGGAATTGGGGAACAACCGGAAACCAGAGGGAATTTGGGGGAAATAATGGGAAACCAGAGGGAATTGGGGGGGAAATAATGGGAAAAATGAGGGAATTGGGGAACAACGGGAAACCAGAGGGAATTGGGGAACAACGAGAAACCAAAGGGAATTTGGGGGGAGCAACGGGAAACCAGAGGGAATTTGGGGGAACAACGGGAAACCAGAGGGAATTTGGGGGAACAACGGGAAACCAAAGGGAATTTGGGGGAACAACGGGAAACCAGAGGGAATTTGGGGGGAAATAATGGGAAAAGGGAATTTGGGAATGCCCAGGAATTTGGGGAAAAACAACAGGAAAAGGGAATTTGGGGGAACAACGGGAAAGCAAAGGGAATTTGGGAAGAACAACAGGAAACCAGAGGGAATTTGGGGGAACAACGGGAAACCAGAGGGAATTTGGGGGAACAACGGGAAACCAAAGGGAATTTGGGGGAACAACGGGAAACCAGAGGGAATTTGGGGGAACAACGGGAAACCAAAGGGAATTTGGGGGAACAACGGGAAAGCAGAGGGAATCTGGGGAACAACGGGAAACCAGAGGGAATTTGGGGAATAATGGGAAACCAAAGGGAATTTGGGGGAACACCGGGAAACCAGAGGGAATTGGGGAACAACGGGAAACCAGAGGGAATTTGGGGGGGAAATAATGGGAAAAGGGAATTTGGGATTGCCCAGGAATTTGGGGAAAAACAACAGGAAAAGGGAATTTGGGGGAACAACGGGAAACCAAAGGGAATTTGGGGAACAACGGGAAACCAGAGGGAATTTGGGGGGAACAACGGGAAACCAGAGGGAATTTGGGGAACAACGGGAAACCAAAGGGAATTGGGGGGGAACAACGGGAAACCAAAGGGAATTGGGGGGGAACAACGGGAAACCAGAGGGAATTTGGGGGGAAATAACGGGAAACCAAAGGGAATTTGGGAAGAACAACAGGAAACCAGAGGGAATTGGGGGAACAACGGGAAACCAAAGGGAATTTGGGGGGAACAACGGGAAACCAGAGGGAATTGGGGGAACAACGGGAAACCAGAGGGAATTTGGGGAAGAACGGGAAACCAAAGGGATTTTGGGGGAACAATGGGAAACCAGAGGGAATTGGGGGACAACGGGAAACCAGAGGGAATTGGGGGGGAAATAATGGGAAACCAGAGGGAATTTGGGGGATTCGGGATTGCCCCGGGAATTTGGAGAAAACAACGGGAAAAGGGAATTTGGGGGAAACAACGGCAAACGGGAATTTGGGATTGCTCAGGGAAAAGGGAATTTGGGATTTCCTCAGGAATTTGGGGGAAAACAACGGGAAAAGGAAATTTGGGATAGCACAGGGAAAAGGGAATTCCTTGGGAATTTGGGGGGAACAACGGGAAAAGGGAATTCCTCGGGAATTTGGGATTGCACAGGGAAAAGGATTTCCTTGGGAATTTGGGGTAAAACAATGGGAAAAGGGATTTCCTTGGGAATTTGGGATTGCCCAGGGAAAAGGAGGAGCTGGGAGGGGATTCCTGGGATTCCCAGGGATTTGGGATTCCCAGGGATTTGGGATTCCCAGGGATTTGGGATTTCCAGTACTCCCATGGATTTCGGATTCCTGGGATTTTCGGGGATTTGGGATTCCCAATATTCCCAGGCATTTTGAATTCCCAGAGATTTGGGATTTCTGATATTCCCAAGGTATTTTCACTTCCCAGGATTCCCAGGAATTTCAGGTCCCCGGGGGTTTAGGATTCCCAATATTCCCAGGCATTTTGAATTCCCAGAGATTTGGGATTTCTGATATTCCCAAGGTATTTTCACTTCCCAGGATTCCCAGGAATTTCAGGTTCCCGGGGGTTTAGGATTCCCTGGATTCTCAGGACTTTGAGATTCCCAATATTCCCAGGCTTCAGATTCCCGTGGGTTTAGGGATTCCCCAGGATTCTGGGGACTCAAAATGATTTAGGATTCCAAATGTACCCAGATATTCGGGATTCCCAAAGATTTCAGATTCCCAAGGATTTGGGGTTCCTAGGGATTTGGGATTCCTAGTACTCCCAAGGATTTCAGATTCCCAGGATTCCAAAGAGTTTGGGATTCCCGGGGATTTGGGATTCCTGATATTGCCAAGGATCTGGGACTCCCAGCACGGAACTGTCCCTGTTCCCAGCAGGGAACCGCTCTGGTTCCCGTTCCCATTCCCGTTCCCGTTCCCAGCACTGAGCCGTTCCCGTTCCCACTCTCAGCACAGAACCGGTCCCGTTCCCATTCCCATTCCCATTCCCGGTGTAGAGCTGTTCCTGTTCCCAGCACGGAGCCGTTCCCATTCCTGATATGGAGCCGTTCCCATTCCCATTCCCGTTCCCAGCACGGAGCCGTTCCCGTTCCCATTCCCGTTCCCATTCCCGGCACAGAGCTGTTCCTGTTCCCAGCACGGAGCCGTTCCCATTCCCATTCCCGGCACGGAGCTGTTCCCGTTCCTGTTCCCATTCCCATTCCTGTTCCCATTCCCGTTCCTATTCCTGTTCCCATTCCCATTCCCAACACAGAGCCGTTCCCATTCCCATTCCCGTTCCCATTCCCGTTCCCATTCCCATTCCCGTTCCCATTCCCATTCCCATTCCCGTTCCCCTTCCCATTCCCGTTCCCGT
This sequence comes from Ammospiza maritima maritima, assembly GCA_036010785.1. Taxonomy (NCBI): domain Eukaryota; kingdom Metazoa; phylum Chordata; class Aves; order Passeriformes; family Passerellidae; genus Ammospiza; species Ammospiza maritima. The sequence goes on from JAYKTQ010000248.1 coordinate 59,184, forward strand.
CCCCGTTCCCGTTCCCAGCATGGAGCTGTTCCCGTTCCCATTCCCATTCCTGTTCCCATTCCCATTCCTGTTCCCATTCCCATTCCCGTTCCTATTCCCGTTCCCGTTCCCATTCCCGGCACAGAGCTGTTCCTGTTCCCAGCACGGAGCCGTTCCCATTCCCATTCCCGGCACGGAGCTGTTCCCGTTCCTGTTTCCATTCCCATTCCTGTTCCCATTCCCGTTCCTATTCCTGTTCCCATTCCCGTTCCCATTCCCAACACAGAGCCGTTCCCATTCCCATTCCCGTTCCCATTCCCATTCCCGTTCCCCTTCCCATTCCCGTTCCCGTTCCCATTCCCGTTCCCATTCCCATTCCCGTTCCCGTTCCCGTTCCCGTCCCCATTCCCGTTCCCAGCATGGAGCTGTTCCCGTTCCCATTCCCATTCCTGTTCCCATTCCTGTCCCCGTTCCTATTCCCGTTCCCATTCCCATTCCCGGCACGGAGCTGTTCCCGTTCCTGTTCCCATTCCCATTCCTGTTCCCGTTCCTATTCCCATTCCCATTCCCAGCACAGAGCCGTTCCCATTCCCATTCCCGTTCCCATTCCCGTTCCCGTTCCCGTTCCCATTCCCATTCCTGTTCCCAGCATGGAGCTGTTCCTGTTCCCATTCCCATTCCCGTTCCTATTCCCGTTCCCGTTCCCATTCCCGGCACAGAGCTGTTCCTGTTCCCAGCACGGAACCGTTCCCATTCCCATTCCCAGCACGGAGCTGTTCCCGTTCCTGTTCCCATTCCCATTCCCGTTCCCATTCCCGTCCCCGTTCCGGTTCCTGTTCCCATTCCCGTTCCCATTCCCGTCCCCGTTCCCGTTCCCGTTCCCATCCCCGTTCCCATTCCCATTCCCGTCCCCGTTCCCATTCCCATTCCCATTCCTGTCCCCGTTCCCGTTCCCGTTCCCATTCCTGTCCCCGTTCCCGTTCCCGTTCCCATCCCCATTCCCATTCCCGTTCCCGTCCCCGTTCCCATTCCCATTCCCATTCCTGTCCCCGTTCCCGTTCCCATTCCCGTCCCCATTCCCGTTCCCGTTCCCATTGGGTTGGCCCAAGGGAAGAGCCGGAGCGCCAGGAACCGGCACTGAGGGAACAACGGGGAAGGCACCAAACACAACCCAACCCAAGAGAGCCAAAAGGAACCAAACGGAACCAAACCCAACTCAACAGAACCAAACCCAGCTCAACGGAACCCAACCCAACTCAACAGAACCAAACCCAACTCAACGGAACCAAACCCAACTCAACGGAACCAAACCCAACTCAACAGAACCAAACCCAACTCAACAAAACCACAACCAACTCAACAGAACCAAACCCAACTCAATGGAACCAAACCCAACTCAACCGAACCAAACCCAACTCAACGGAACCAAACCCAACTCAACAGAACCAAACCCAACTCAACAGAACCACAACCAACTCAACAGAACCAAACCCAACTCAACGGAACCAAACCCAACTCAACAGAACCACAACCAACTCAACGGAACCAAACCCAACTCAACCGAACCAAACCCAACTCAACGGAACCAAACCCAACTCAACAGAACCAAACCCAACTCAACAGAACCACAACCAACTCAACAGAACCAAACCCAACTCAACGGAACCAAACCCAACTCAACAGAACCAAACCCAACTCAACAAAACCAAACCCAACTCAACAGAACCACAACCAACTCAACGGAACCAAACCCAACTCAACAAAACCACACCCAACACAACAGAACCAAACTGAACCAAACCCAAACAACTGAACCAAACCCAACACAACGGAACCAAACTGAACCAAATCAAACACAACAAAACCAAACCCAACACAACGGAACCAAACCCAACTCAACAGAACCAAACCCAACACAACGGAACCAAAATGAACCAAACCCAACACAACGGAACCAAACCCAACAGAACTGAACCCAGTAGAACCTCACCGAACCCAAGAAAACCAAACGGAACCAAACAAAACCAAACCAAACACAACAGAACCCAACGGAACCAAATGGAACCAAACCCAACTGAACCCAACGGAACCCAACAGAATCCAACACAACCAAATGAAACCAAACCCAGCCCAACCTAGCAGAACCAAACGGAACCAAACCCAACAGAACCCAACCCAATCCAACCCAACGGAACCAAATGAAACCAAATCCAAGCCAATCCAACCCAACAAAACTGAACAGAACCCAACAGAACCGAATGGAACTGAAAACGTCCAAAGTGAACCCAACAGAACCCAACAGAACAAAGCGGAGCCAAACTCAACCCAACCCAACCCAACGGAACCAAACAACCCAACAGAACCGAGCAGAACCAAATGGAACCCAACAGAACCGAACGGAACTGGAAACAACCAAACCAAACAGAACTAAACACAACCCAACAGAACCTAACCAAACCCAACAGAACCCAACAGAACCCAACCCAATGGAACCCAACGGAACCAAACCAACTCAGCCCAAAGTAGCAGAATGAACAGAACCCGACCCAACGGAATCCAACAGAACCAAACCCAACCCCACTGACCCAACCCAACCCAACGGAACCAAACCCAACCCAACTCAATGGAACCCAACCCAACAGAACCGAACCCAACCCAACAGAACCCAACAGAAAGAACAGAACCCAACCAACCCAAAAGAACCCAACTCAATGGAACCCAACGGAACCAAACCCAATGGAGCTTAAACCGATGGAACGCAACAAACCTGAACAGAACCAAACCTAACCCAAAAGGATCCAACAGAACCACATGGAACCAAACCCAACCCAACAGAACTAAACAGAACCAAACCCAACCGAACCCAATGGAACAAAACCCAACGAATGAAACCCAGCAGAACCAAACCCAACCGAACCCAAGAGAATGAAACGGAGCCAGACCCAACCCAACCCAACGCGACGGAACCAAACAGAACCAAAGCCCACCCAACGGAACCAAACCCAACTGAGCCAAACAATCAAGTCCAACAGAACCCAACAGAACCAAACCCAACCCAATGGAACCCAACAGAATCAGACCCAGGCACCCAAACCCAACCCAAAGGAGCTGAACCCAACAGAACCAAAGGGAACCAAACGAAACTGAAAACAACCCAACCCAACGGAACCAAACGCAACCGAACCCAACCCCGTGGAACAAAATGGACCCAAAAAGAACCCAATGGAACGGAACCCAACAGAACGGAACCCGACTGAAAACAACCCAACCAAACCCAACTGAACCCAACAGAACCAAACCCAACGGAATCCAACCCAACCCAACAGAACCCCACCCAATGGAACCAAACAGAATCCACCAGAAATTAACAAATCCAAACCCAATTGAACCCAACGGAACCACACCCAACCCAACAGAACCCAACAGAACCCAAGCAAACTGAACCCAATGGAACCAACCCAATCCAATGGAACCCAATGGAACCAAACCAAACGGAACCAAACCCAACCCAACAGAACCCAACAGAAGCAAACCCAACTGAATCCAACCCAACCCAACAGAACCCAACCCAATGGAACCAAACAGAATCCACCGGAACTGAACAAATCCAAACCCAACTGAACCCAACGGAACCAAACCCAACCCAACAGAACCCAACAGAACCCAAGCAAACTGAACCCAATGGAACCAACCCAATGCAACTGAACCCAACAGAACCCAACAGAACCCAACAGAACCCAACGGAACTGAATCCAACCCAACAGAACCGAACAGGAACACAACAGAACGGAACAGAACTGAAAACAACCAAACCCAACAGAACCCAACAGAACCAAACCCAACCCAAGTGAACCCAACAGAACCCAACCCAACAGAACCCAATGGAGCAAAAGTCAACCCAACAGAACGGAACCCAACTGAAAACAACCCAACCAAACCCAACTGAACCCAACAGAACCAAACCCAATGGAACCAAACCCAACTCAGTCCAACCCAACGGAATGAACCCAAAAGAACCCAATGAAACCCAACCCAACAGAACCAAACACAACTCAACCCAACAGGACTCAGTCCAACCCAACAGAACTGAACAAAACCCAACCCAACCCAACCCAACCCAACGGAACTGAATCCAACCCAACAAAACCAAGCAGAACCCAACAGGAACCCAACAGAATGGAACAGAGCTGAAAACAACGGAACCAAACCAAACTGAACCCAACACAATCCAGCAGAACCCAACGGAACTGAGCAGAACCAAACAGGAACCAACGGAACCCAAAACAACCAAAGAGAACCCAACGGAACCAAAACCAACCTAATCCATCAGAACTGAACCCAACTGCACCCAGGTGAAAACAACAGAACCAAACCCAACAGAACCCAATGGAACCAAACCCAACAGAACCCAATGGAACCAAACCCAACAGAACCCAATGGAACCAAACCCAACAGAACCCAATGGAACCAAACCCAACAGAACCCAATGGAACCAAACCCAACAGAACCCAATGGAACCAAACCCAACAGAACCCAATGGAACCAAACCCAACAGAACCCAATGGAACCAAACCCAACAGAACCCAATGGAACCAAACCCAACAGAACCCAATGGAACCAAACCCAATGGAACCCAACCCAACAGAACCCAATGGAACCCAATGGAACCAAACCCAACAGAACCCAACCCAACAGAACCCAATGGAACCCAACCCAACAGAACCCAATGGAACCAAACCCAATGGAACCAAACCCAACAGAACCCAATGGAACCCAATGGAACCAAACCAAACAGAACCAAACCCAACAGAACCCAATGGAACCAAACCCAACGGAACCCAATGGAACCAAACCCAATGGAACCCAATGGAACCCAACCCAATGGAACCCAACGGAACCAAACCCAATGGAACCCAACGGAACCAAACCCAATGGAACCCAATGGAACCAAACTCAATGGAACCCAATGGAACCCAACGGAAGCCAACCCAATGGAACCCAACGGAACCCAACCCAATGGAACCAAATCCAACTCAGTCCAACCCAACTCAACAGAACCGAACCCAATGGAAGCCAACGTAACCAAAGAGAACCCAACGGAACCCAACCCAACCCAACCTAATCAAACGGAACCCACCCCAACCCAAATAGAACCAAACAGGAACACAACAGAACCAAACAGAATGGAAAGCAACCAAACCCAATCCCAACCCAACAGAACCAAATCCAACTGAACCCAACGAAACCAAACCCAACCCAAAGGAACTGAATCCAACCCTACAGAACCCAACAGGAACCCAACGGAACTGAACGGAACTAAAAACAACCGAACCCAACAGAACCCAACGGAACCGAACCCAACCCAACCTAACAGAGCCCAACAGAACTGGATGGAACCGAACTAAACCCAATGGGACTAAAGACAACCGAACCCAACCCAACCCAACTGAACCCAACAGAACACAACCCAAGGAACCAAACCCAAGCGACCCCAACCCGACGGAATGAACAGAACGCAACAGAACCCAACCTAACCCAATCCAAGAGAATTGAACAGAACCCAACCCAACCCAACCCAACCCAACCAAACCCAACAGAACTGAATGGAACTGAACAGAACCAAAAAGAATTGAAAACAACCCAACCAAACCAAACCCAATGGAATCAAAGCCAACCCAACCCAACAGAACCAAATGCAGCCCAACAGAACCAAACCCAACCCAACTTGATGGAACCCAACAGAACCAAACCCCACCCAATGGAACCCAATGGAACCAAACCCAACCCAACTCAATGGAACCCATGGAACCCAACCCAACCGAACCCATCCCAACCCAACCCAACGGAACCCAACCAAACAGAACCCAATGGAACCCAACGGAACCCAATGAAACCGAACCCAACCCAACGGAACCAAATCCAATCCAACCCAATGGAACCAAACCCAACCCAACTCAATGGAACCCATGGAACCCAACCCAACCGAACCCATCCCAACCCAACCCCACAGAACCCAACCAAACAGAACCCAAGAGAACCCAACGGAACCCAATAAAACCTGAACCCAACCCAACGGAACCAAATCCAATCCAACCCAAGGGAACCAAACCCAACCCAACAAAATGGAACCCAAGGGAACCCAAGGGAACCGAACCCAACAGAACCAAATCCAACCCAGCCCGACAAAACCAAACCCAACCCAACAGAAGCAACTCCAAACCCAACCCAACGGAACCCAATGGAACCAAACCCAACTGAACGCAACGGAACCAAACCCAACCCAATGGAACCCAACAGAAGCAAACCCAATGGAACCAAACCAAACCAAACCAAACCAAAACCAAACCAAACCCAACTGAATGCAGTAGAACCAAACCCAACCCTACGCAACGGAACACAACGGAACCTAACACAACCCAATGGAACCCAACAGAATCAAACCCGACCCAACAGAACCCAACAGAACCAAACCCAACCCAACGGAATCAAACTCAACTGAATGGAGCGGAACCCAAGCCAACCCAAAGAAAACCCAACCCAACAGAACCAAATCCAACTGAACGGAACCCAACCCAACTGAACAGAACCCAGCCCAACTGAACGGAACCCAACCCAACTGAATGCAATTGAACCCAATTCAATGGAATCAAACCCAACAGAACACAACAGAACGAACCCAACGCAAGCCAACAGAACCAAACTCAACCCAATGGAACGCAACAAAACCAAACCCAACCCAACAGAACGCAACAGAACCAAACCCAACCCAACGGAACCAAACTCAACTGAATGCAATGGAACCCAAGCCAACCCAACGGAACCAAACCCAACGGAACCCAACAGAACAAAACCCAACCCAATGGAACCAAACCAAACCAAACCCAACAGAACGAAACCCAATGGAATCCAATGGAATTCAAGCCAACGGAACCAAACCCAACGGAACCCAATCCAACCCAACGGAACACAACAGAACCAAATCCAACCCAATGGAACCAAACCAAACAGAACCAAACCCAACTGAATGCAATGGAACCCAACCCAACCCAATGGAACGCAACGCCTCCAAACCCAACCCAACGGAACCAAATCCAACCCAACCCAATGAAACCAAACCCAACCCAACCCAACGGAACCAAACCCAACCCAACCCAACGGAACCAAATCCAACCCAACCCAATGGAACCAAATCCAACCCAACCCAATGGAACCAAACCCAACCCAACCCAACGGAACCAAATCCAACCCAACCCAATGGAACCAAACCCAACCCAACCCAACGGAACCAAACCCAACCCAACCCAACGGAACCAAATCCAACCCAACCCAATGGAACCAAATCCAACCCAACCCAACGGAACCAAACCCAACCCAACCCAACGGAACCAAATCCAACCCAACCCAATGGAACCAAACCCAACCCAACCCAATGGAACCAAATCCAACCCAAACCAACGGAACCAAACCCAACCCAACTAAACGGAACCCAATGGAACACAACCAAACGGAACGCAACCCAACAGAACCAAACCCAACCCAACGGAACCAAACCAAACCCAACCAAATCCAACTGAATGGAATGCAATGGAACCAAACCCAACCCAATGGAACCAAACCCAACCCAACTGAACGGAACCAAACGGAACCCAAAGGAACCCAATGGAACCAATCCCAACGGAACCCAACAGAACCTGACGGAACCCAACAGAACCCAACAGAATCAAATCCAACCCGACAGAACCAAACCCAACCCAACGGAACCAAACTCAACTGAATGCAACGGAACCCAAGCCAACCCAATGGAACCAAACCCAACGGAACCCAACAGAACAAAACCCAACCCCATGGAACAAAATGGATACAAACCCAACAGAACCCAACGGAACCCAATGGAACCCAACCCAACCCAAAGGAACCCAACGGAACCCAATGGAACCCAACCCAACCCAACAGAACCCAACAGAACCCAATGGAACCCAACCCAACCCAATGGAACCCAACAGAACCCAATGGAACCCAACCCAACCCAACGGAACCCAACAGAACCCAATGGAACCCAAGCCAACCCAACGGAACCCAATGGAACCCAACGGAACCCAATGGAACCCAACGGAACCAAACCCAACCCAATGGAACTCAATGGTTACAAACCCAACAGAACCCAATGGAACCCAAGCAAAGGAAATGCAACAGAACCAAACCCAACTGAATGGAACAGAACCAAACCCAAGAGAACCCAGTGGAACCAAACCCGACCAACAAAACCCAACCCAACCCAATGGAATCCAACGCAACCCAACAAAACCCAACCCAACCCAACGGAACCCAATGGAACCCAACGGAACCCAACCCAACGGAACCAAACCCAACCCAACGGAACCCAGTGGAACCCAACGGAACCAAACCCAACGGAACCAAATCCAACCCAATGGAACTCAATGGAACCCAACGGAACCAAACCCAACCCAACAGAACCCAACGGAACCAAACCCAACGGAACCAAACCCAACAGAACCAAACCCAACCCAAGGGAACTCAATGGAACCCAACGGAACCAAACCCAACGGAACCCAACCAGCCCAACCCAACGGAATCCAACGGAACCCAACCAGCCCAACCCAATGGAACCAAACCCAACAGAACCCAACAGAACTCAATGGAACCCAACGGAACCAAACCCAACCCAACGGAACTCAATGGAACCCAACGGAACCAAACCCAACGGAACCAAATCCAACCCAATGGAACTCAATGGAACCCAACGGAACCAAACCCAACGGAACCCAACCCAACGGAACCCAACCCAACGGAATCAAACCCAACAGAACCAAACCCAACAGAACCAAACCCAACGGAACCAAACCCAACCCAACGGAACCCAATGGAACCCAACGGAACCAAACCCAACGGAACCAAATCCAACCCAATGGAACTCAATGGAACCCAACGGAACCAAACCCAACGGAACCAAACCCAACCCGACAGAACTCAATGGAACCCAATGGAACCAAACCCAACGGAATCCAACAGAACCCAACCAGCGCAACCCAATGGAACCAAACCCAACAGAACCCAACAGAACCCAACGGAACTCACTGGAACTCAACAGAACCCAACGGAACCAAACCCAACCCAACGGAACCCAACCCAACAGAACAAAACCCAACGGAACCCAACCCAACGGAACTCAATGGAACCCAACGGAACCAAACCCAACGGAACCCAACCCAACGGAACCCAACCCAACGGAACCAAACCCAACGGAACCCAACCCAACGGAACCCAACCCAACGGAACCAAACCCAACGGAACCCAACCCAACGGAACCAAACCCAACCCAACGGAACCAAACCCAACCCAACGGAACCCAACAGAACCCAACCCAACGGAACCCAACGGAACGGAACCAAATGGAAGCAAAATACAGTAAAATAAAATGGAATAAAGTAAATACAGGAAAAAAGATGGAATAGAATCGAATCTAAACTCAGACAAAATAAAATATTAAATAAAATACAATACAGAATAAAAAAAAAATTTTTTTTGAAACGCAAAAACCAAACTTAAAAATTACAAAGAAAGTTAATTAGAAAGCTCAAAAAATACCGAATGAAATGAAACAAAACTAAAAAAGTTACACAAGAATAAAATGGAATGAAATTTAGAATGCAAATTAGAAGAAAACAAATTGTTTGGGAAATCCCAAAAATTCTTTGGAAAACCCAGTAAAAACCCTTGGAAAACGGAAAAAAAACCCTTCAAAAACCCCCAAAAATCCTTGGAAAATCCCAAAAAAATCCTTGGAAATTCCCCAAAAAATCCCCGGGAAATGCCAAAAATTCTTTGGAAAACCCCCAAAAAATCCTTGGAAAAAGCCCCAGAAAACTTGGGAAATTCCCCAAAAATCTTTGGAAAATCCCCAAAAATCCTTGGGAAATCCTCCAAAAATGGGGAAAATTCCAAGGATTTTTTGCTGCCAACAATTCCCAAATATTTTATCCCCAAAAAACCCCAAAATTCCAAGGAAAAAGCTTCAAACTTACCTGGGAATGGTGGAGGGGAGGGATGGCTCATGGGAAATCCGGGATTTTCCAGGAAAACCCTAAAACCTCGGGAATTCCATGGGAATTTCAATTCCCAAATCCTGCAGAGGGAAAAATTTGGGTTATTTTGGATTATTGAGAAAATTTGGGGATTTTTTAGGAATTTCTGATGGAATTTTGGGGATTTTTCTGTGGATGGGTTGGTCTGGATCTCAAAAAATTCCAAGGAAATTTTTTATTGTTCCAGATGGAAAAGTGAGGAAAAAAATCCTGGGAATTTAATTCATTACATTTCAATTAATTTAAAATAATTTATTAATTAATTACATTTTAATTAATTTAAAATAATTTATTTTTGAAATGAACTTATTTTTCCATCTTGGGAAATTGAGGGGAGGGGATTGAAGGGATTTTCCCAGGATGGAATTCCCTCAGGTTTTCACAAAAATTATCCCAAAAATTCACAAAAAAAAATTCCAGAAAATTCTGTGAAGTCCTGGAAAAAAACTGTGAGGAAAACGGGGAAAAATTTCAGGGAATTCTGGAAAAATTCTGGGAAAATTCCAAGAAAAACTTGAGGAAATTCCAGGAAAAAATTTGTGAAATTCTGGGAAGATTCCAGGAAATTTTTAAAAATCTGAGGAAATTTGGAGAAAATCCAGGAAAACTTGAGGAAATTTTGGGAAATTTGAGGAAATTTGGGAAAAGCTCCAGGAAAACTGCAGAAAATTTGAAGAAATTCCAAGAAAACCTGAGGAAATGCTGGGAAAAATCCAGGAAATCCTGGGAAATTTGAGAAAATTACGGGAAAAATTCAGGAACTTTGGGGAAATTTGGGAAATCCAGGAAAATTTGAGGAAATCTGGGAAAAGCTCTGGAAAATCCCAGAAAATTTGAAGAAATTATGGGAAAAAATCAGAAAAAATCAGGAAAATTCAGGAAAAATCTGGGAAATTCTGTGAAAAATTTGGAAAATCCTGGGAAATTCAGGAAATATGGGAGAAATTCCAAGAAAATTCCAGAACATTTTGGGAAAAGCTCCAGGAAATTGCAGAAAATTGGAGAAAAATACAGGAAAAATCCAGAAAATCCAAGAAATTTTGAGGAAATTTCAGGGAAAAGCTTCAGGAAATTCCAGGGGAAATCTGGAAAAAACTCCAGGAAATCCCAGAAAAAAAATTGAGAAAATCCAGGAAAATTTGAGGAAATTATGGGAAAAATCCAGGAAACCCTGGAAAATTTAATAAAATTATGGGGAAAATTCAGGAAATCCTGGAAAAGCTCCAGAAAATCCAGGAAAATGTGAAGAAATTATGGGAAAATTCAGGAAAAAAATCAGGAAATTCCAAAGAAATGCTCCAGGAAAAATCTGGGAAATTCCATAAAAATCCAGGAAAATTCTGGGAAAAGTTCCAGAAAATCCCAGAAAAAATTTGGAGAAAATTCCAGGAAATATCCAGAAAATCCCAGGAAATTTGAGGAAATTTTGGGAAATTTGACAAAATTCCAGGGAAAATCTGGGAAATTTTGGGAAACACTCCAGGAAATTCTGGAAAATTGAGGAAATTTGTGAAAAATCCAGAAAAAGCTCCAGGAAATGCCAGAAAATTTGAAGAAATTCTGGGGGAAATCCAGGAAAAATCTGGGAAATTCTGTGAAAAATTTGGAAAATCCTGGGAAATTTAGGAAATATGGGGAAATTCCAGGAAAATTCCAGAACATTTTGGGAAAAACTCCGGGAAATCCCAGAAAAAATTGAGAAAATTCTGGGAAAATCTGGGGAAAACTCCAGGAAATCCCAGAAAAAATTGAGAAAATTCTGGGAAAGTCCAGGAAAAGCTTCAGAAAATTCCAGAAAAATTCAGGAAATTTGGAAAAGCTTCAGGAAATTCCAGGGAAAAATTCCAGGAAAACTCCAGAAAATCTCAGGAAATTCCAAGAAAAACTTGAGGAAATGCTGGGAAAATTCCGGGAAATTCCAGGAAAAGCTTCAGAAAATCCCAGAAAATTTGAAGAAATTATGGGGAAATTCAGAAAAATTCAGGAAACTCGAGGAAATTCCTGGAAAAATCTGGGAAATTCCATGAAAATCACAGAAAATTTTGGGAGAAGTTCCAGGAAATCCCAGAAAACTGGAGAAAATTCCAGGAAAAATCCAGAAAATTTGAGGAAATTCTGGGGAAAAGCTTCAGGAAATTCTGGGAAATTTGAGGAAATTCCAGGGAAAATCTGGGAAATTTTGGGAAACACTCCAGGAAATTCTGGGAAATTGAGGAAATTTGGGAAAAATCCAGGAAAAGCTCCAGGAAATGCCAGAAAATTCCAAGAAATCCAGGAAAGCTGAAGGAAATCCCAGAAAATTTGAGGAAATTCCAGGAAAAATCCAGGAAAAATCCAGGAAAAATCTGGGAAATTCGAGGAAAATCCAGGAAATTCTGTGGAAAATTTAGAAAATCCTGGAAAATTTAGGAAATACGGAAGAAATCGAGAAATTCCAGGAAAATCCCAGAAAACCCTGGAAAAAATGGAGAAAATTCCATGAAAAAATCCAGAAAATCACAGAAAAATTTGGTAAATCCAGGAAATCCCAGAAAAATTCAGGAAATTTGGAAAAGCTCCAGGAAATCTTGGAAAATTTGGGGAAATTCAGGGGGAAAATCTGGGAAAATTCCAGGAAATCCTGGGAATTTTGAGGAAATTATGAAAAAAAAAATCCAGGAAAATTGGGAAAAGCTCCAGGAAAAATCTGAGGAAATTCCAGGAAATTTCAGAAAATTGGAAGAAATTTGGGAAAAGCTCCAGGAAAAATCCGGGAAATTCTGGGGAAAATCCAGGAAATCTGGGAAATTTCAGGGAATTCCAGGGAAAATTCAGGAAAACTCCAGGAAATCTCAGAAAATTTGAGGGAATTCCAGGGAAAATCTGGGAAATTTTGGGAAACACTCCAGGAAATTCTGGGAAATTGAGGAACTTTGGGAAAAATCCAGGAAAAGCTCCAGGAAATGCCAGAAAATTCCAAGAAATCCAGGAAAGCTGAAGGAAATCCCAGAAAATTTGAGGAAATTCCAGGAAAAATCCAGGAAAAATCCAGGAAAAACTGGGAAATTCGAGGAAAATCCAGGAAATTCTGTGGAAAATTTAGAAAATCCTGGAAAATTTAGGAAATACGGAAGAAATCGAGAAATTCCAGGAAAATCCCAGAAAACCCTGGAAAAAATGGAGAAAATTCCATGAAAAAATCCAGAAAATCCCAGAAAAATTTGGTAAATCCAGGAAATCCCAGAAAAATTCAGGAAATTTGGAAAAGCTCCAGGAAATCTTGGAAAATTTGGGGAAATTCAGGGGGAAAATCTGGGAAAATTCCAGGAAATCCTGGGAATTTTGAGGAAATTATGAAAAAAAAAATCCAGGAAAATTGGGAAAAGCTCCAGGAAAAATCTGAGGAAATTCCAGGAAATTTCAGAAAATTGGAGGAAATTTGGGAAAAGCTCCAGGAAAAATCCGGGAAATTCTGGGGAAAATCCCGGAAATCTGGGAAATTTCAGGGAATTCCAGGGAAAATTCAGGAAAACTCCAGGAAATCTCAGAAAATTTGAGGGAATTCCAGGGAAAATCTGGGAAATTTTGGGAAACACTCCAGGAATTTCTGGGAAATTGAGGAAATTTGGGAAAAATCCAGGAAAAGCTCCAGGAAATGCCAGAAAATTCCAAGAAAGAAACTCCAGAAAATCTGGGGAAAACTCCGGAAAAAATCCAAGAAATCTGCGGAAAAAATCTGGAAAATTCAAGGAAATCTGAGAAAAGCTCCAGAAAATTCCGAGAAAAATCCAGGAAATTTATGAAAAGCTCCGGGAAAAATTCCAGAAATCCCAGAAAATTTGAGGAAATTCTGGGAAAACTCCAGGAAATTGCAGAGAAAATTCAGGAAATTCTGCAAAAATCTGGGAAAAACTCCAGGAAAAAAAATCAGAAAATTCTGGGGAACTCCAAGAAATCCCAGAAAATTGGAAGAAATTCCAGGAAAAATCTGGGAAATGCTGGGAAAGTTCCAGGATATCCTTGGGAAAATTGAGGAAATTCAGGGGAAATTTTGTGAAATTTCTGGAAAAAGCTGAGGAAATTACAGGAAAAATCCAGGAAATCCTGGAAAATTTAGAAAATCTCAGAAAATTCCAGAAAATCCTGGAAAATCTGAAGAAATTTGGGGAAATCCAGAAAATCCTGGGGAAATCTGGGAAATGTGAGAAAAGCTCCTGGAAAACTGCAGGAAATCTGAGAAAATTCCAAGAAAAACTTGGGAAAATTCTGGGAAATTCCAGGAAAAATCCAGGAAATCCTTGGAATTTTGGGAAAATTTGGGAAATTCTGGAAAAATCTCCAGGAAATTTAAGGAAATTCTGGGGAAATTCAGGAAATTCCAGGAAAACGTTGAGGAAGTTCTGGGGAAAATCTGGGAAAAATTTCAATGAAATCCTGGAAAATTGAAGAAATTCCACAAAATTCCAGGAATCCTGGAAAATTCGAGGAAATTCCATGAAAATTTAAAGAAATTCCCCCAAAATTCCAGGAAACGATGGAAAATTGGAAGAAATCAATGAAAAAATTCAGGAAATTCTGGGGAAAATTCAGAAAATTCTGGAAAAATTGAGAAAATCTGGGAAATTCTCGGAAAAATTTCAATGAAATCTTGGAAAATTTGAAGAAATTCCACAAAATTCCAGGAATCCTGGGAAATTTGAGGAAATTCCATGAAAATTTGAAGAAATAATGGAAGAAATCCCAGAAAATTGAGGAAATTTTGGGAAAAAAAATCAGGAAATTCTGAAGGGAAATCCAGGAAAATTTGAGGAAATTCTTGGAAAATTTTGAAAATTTTGGGGGAAATCTGGGGAAAATATCAGGATATTCCAGAAAATTTGAGGAAATTTGAGGAAAATTCAAGGAAATTCTGGAAAAATTGAGAAAATCTGGGAAATTCTTGGAAAAACTGCAGGAAGTTTAAAGAAATTCTGGGGAAAAATCTGGGAAATTCTAAGAAAAATTTCAATGAAATCCTGGAAAATTGAAGAAATTCCACAAAATTCCAGGAATCCTGGGAAATTTGAGGAAATTCCATGAAAATTTGAAGAAATTCCCCCAAAATTCCAGGAAACGATGGAAAATTGGAAGAAATCAATGAAAAAATTCAGGAAATTCTGGGGAAAATTCAGAAAATTCTGGAAAAATTGAGAAAATCTGGGAAATTCTTGGAAAAATTTCAATGAAATCTTGGAAAATTTGAAGAAATTCCACAAAATTCCAGGAATCCTGGAAAATTTGAGGAAATTCCATGAAAATTTGAAGAAATGATGGGAGAAATCCCAGAAAATTGAGGAAATTTTAGGGAAAAAAATCAGGAAATTCTGAAGGGAAATCCAGGAAAATTTGAGGAAATTCTTGGAAAATTTTGAAAATTTTGGGGGAAATCTGGGGAAAATATCAGGATATTCCAGAAAATTTGAGGAAATTTGAGGAAAATTCAAGGAAATTCTGGAAAAATTGAGAAAATCTGGGAAATTGTTGGAAAAACTGCAGGAAATTTAAGCAAATTCTGGGGAAAAATCTGGGAAATTCTAGGAAAAATTTCAATGAAATCCTGGAAATTTGAAGAAATTCCACAAAATTCCAGGAATCCTGGGAAATTTGAGGAAATTCCATGAAAATTTGAAGAAATTCCCCAAAAATTCCGGGACACGATGGAAAATTGGAAGAAATCAATGAAAAAATTCAGGAAATTCTGGGGAAAATTCAGAAAATTCTGGAAAATTTGAGAAAATCTGGGAAATTTTAGGAAAAATTTCAATGAAATCTTGGAAAATTTGAAGAAATTCCACAAAATTCCAGGAATCCTGGGAAATTTGAGGAAATTCCATGAAAATTTGAAGAAATTCTCCAAAAAATTCCAGGAAATGATGGAAAATTGGAAGAAACCCATTAAAAAAATCAGGAAATTCTGGGGAAAATTCAGAAAATTCTGGAAAAATTGAGAAAATCTGGGAAATTCTTGGAAAAATTTCAATGAAATCTTGGAAAATTTGAAGAAATTCCACAAAATTCCAGGAATCCTGGGAAATTTGAGGAAATTCCATGAAAATTTGAAGAAATGATGGAAGAAATCCCAGAAAATTGAGGAAATTTTAGGGAAAAAAATCGGGAAATTGTGGGGGAAATCCAGGAAAATTTGAGGAAATTCTTGGAAAAATTTGAAAATTTTGGGGGAAATCTGGGGAAAATACCAGGATATTCCAGAAAATTTGAGGAAATTTGAGGAAAATTCAAGGAAATTCTGGAAAAATTGAGAAAATCTGGGAAATTCTTGGAAAAACTGCAGGAAGTGTAAGGAAATTCTGGGGAAAAATCTGGGAAATTCTTGGAAAAATTTCAATGAAATCCTGGAAAATTGAAGAAATTCCACAAAATTCCAGGAATCCTGGAAAATTTGAGGAAATTCCATGAAAATTTGAAGAAATTCCCCAAAAAATTCCAGGAAATGATGGAAAATTGGAAGAAATCCATTAAAAAATCAGGAAATTCTGGGGAAAATTCAGAAAATTCTGGAAATTTGAGAAAATCTGGGAAATTCTAGGAAAAATTTCAATGAAATCCTGGAAAATTGAAGAAATTCCACAAAATTCCAGGAATCCTGGAAAATTTGAGGAAATTCCATGAAAATTTGAAGAAATTCCCCAAAAATTCCGGGAAACGATGGAAAATTGGAAGAAATCAATGAAAAAAATTCAGGAAATTCTGGGGAAAATTCAGAAAATTCTGGAAAAATTGAGAAAATCTGGGAAATTTTAGGAAAAATTTCAATGAAATCCTGGAAAATTGAAGAAATTCCACAAAATTCCAGGAATCCTGGAAAATTTGAGGAAATTCCATGAAAATTTGAAGAAATTCCCCAAAAAATTCCAGGAAATGATGGAAAATTGGAAGAAATCCATTAAAAAATCAGGAAATTCTGGGGAAAATTCAGAAAATTCTGGAAAAATTGAGAAAATCTGGGAAATTCTCGGAAAAATTTCAATGAAATCTTGGAAAATTTGAAGAAATTCCACAAAATTCCAGGAATCCTGGGAAATTTGAGGAAATTCCATGAAAATTTGAAGAAATGATGGAAGAAATCCCAGAAAATTGAGGAAATTTTAGGGAAAAAAATCGGGAAATTGTGGGGGAAATCCAGGAAAATTTGAGGAAATTCTTGGAAAAATTTGAAAATTTTGGGGGAAACCTGGGGAAAATATCAGGATATTCCAGAAAATTTGAGGAAATTTGAGGAAAATTCAAGGAAATTCTGGAAAAATTGAGAAAATCTGGGAAATTCTTGGAAAAACTGCAGGAAGTTTAAAGAAATTCTGGGGAAAAATCTGGGAATTCTAGGAAAAATTTCAATGAAATCCTGGAAAATTTGAAGAAATTCCACAAAATTCCAGGAATCCTGGAAAATTTGAGGAAATTCCATGAAAATTTGAAGAAATTCCCCCAAAATTCCAGGAAACGATGGAAAATTGGAAGAAATCAATGAAAAAATTCAGGAAATTCTGGGGAAAATTCAGAAAATTCTGGAAAAATTGAGAAAATCTGGGAAATTCTTGGAAAAATTTCAATGAAATCTTGGAAAATTTGAAGAAATTCCACAAAATTCCAGGAATCCTGGAAAATTTGAGGAAATTCCATGAAAATTTGAAGAAATGATGGGAGAAATCCCAGAAAATTGAGGAAATTTTAGGGAAAAAAATCAGGAAATTCTGAAGGGAAATCCAGGAAAATTTGAGGAAATTCTTGGAAAATTTTGAAAATTTTGGGGGAAATCTGGGGAAAATATCAGGATATTCCAGAAAATTTGAGGAAATTTGAGGAAAATTCAAGGAAATTCTGGAAAAATTGAGAAAATCTGGGAAATTGTTGGAAAAACTGCAGGAAATTTAAGCAAATTCTGGGGAAAAATCTGGGAAATTCTAGGAAAAATTTCAATGAAATCCTGGAAATTTGAAGAAATTCCACAAAATTCCAGGAATCCTGGGAAATTTGAGGAAATTCCATGAAAATTTGAAGAAATTCCCCAAAAATTCCGGGACACGATGGAAAATTGGAAGAAATCAATGAAAAAATTCAGGAAATTCTGGGGAAAATTCAGAAAATTCTGGAAAATTTGAGAAAATCTGGGAAATTTTAGGAAAAATTTCAATGAAATCTTGGAAAATTTGAAGAAATTCCACAAAATTCCAGGAATCCTGGGAAATTTGAGGAAATTCCATGAAAATTTGAAGAAATTCTCCAAAAAATTCCAGGAAATGATGGAAAATTGGAAGAAACCCATTAAAAAAATCAGGAAATTCTGGGGAAAATTCAGAAAATTCTGGAAAAATTGAGAAAATCTGGGAAATTCTTGGAAAAATTTCAATGAAATCTTGGAAAATTTGAAGAAATTCCACAAAATTCCAGGAATCCTGGGAAATTTGAGGAAATTCCATGAAAATTTGAAGAAATGATGGAAGAAATCCCAGAAAATTGAGGAAATTTTAGGGAAAAAAATCGGGAAATTGTGGGGGAAATCCAGGAAAATTTGAGGAAATTCTTGGAAAAATTTGAAAATTTTGGGGGAAATCTGGGGAAAATACCAGGATATTCCAGAAAATTTGAGGAAATTTGAGGAAAATTCAAGGAAATTCTGGAAAAATTGAGAAAATCTGGGAAATTCTTGGAAAAACTGCAGGAAGTGTAAGGAAATTCTGGGGAAAAATCTGGGAAATTCTTGGAAAAATTTCAATGAAATCCTGGAAAATTGAAGAAATTCCACAAAATTCCAGGAATCCTGGAAAATTTGAGGAAATTCCATGAAAATTTGAAGAAATTCCCCAAAAAATTCCAGGAAATGATGGAAAATTGGAAGAAATCCATTAAAAAATCAGGAAATTCTGGGGAAAATTCAGAAAATTCTGGAAATTTGAGAAAATCTGGGAAATTCTAGGAAAAATTTCAATGAAATCCTGGAAAATTGAAGAAATTCCACAAAATTCCAGGAATCCTGGAAAATTTGAGGAAATTCCATGAAAATTTGAAGAAATTCCCCAAAAATTCCGGGAAACGATGGAAAATTGGAAGAAATCAATGAAAAAAATTCAGGAAATTCTGGGGAAAATTCAGAAAATTCTGGAAAAATTGAGAAAATCTGGGAAATTTTAGGAAAAATTTCAATGAAATCCTGGAAAATTGAAGAAATTCCACAAAATTCCAGGAATCCTGGAAAATTTGAGGAAATTCCATGAAAATTTGAAGAAATTCCCCAAAAAATTCCAGGAAATGATGGAAAATTGGAAGAAATCCATTAAAAAATCAGGAAATTCTGGGGAAAATTCAGAAAATTCTGGAAAAATTGAGAAAATCTGGGAAATTCTCGGAAAAATTTCAATGAAATCTTGGAAAATTTGAAGAAATTCCACAAAATTCCAGGAATCCTGGGAAATTTGAGGAAATTCCATGAAAATTTGAAGAAATGATGGAAGAAATCCCAGAAAATTGAGGAAATTTTAGGGAAAAAAATCGGGAAATTGTGGGGGAAATCCAGGAAAATTTGAGGAAATTCTTGGAAAAATTTGAAAATTTTGGGGGAAACCTGGGGAAAATATCAGGATATTCCAGAAAATTTGAGGAAATTTGAGGAAAATTCAAGGAAATTCTGGAAAAATTGAGAAAATCTGGGAAATTCTTGGAAAAACTGCAGGAAGTTTAAAGAAATTCTGGGGAAAAATCTGGGAATTCTAGGAAAAATTTCAATGAAATCCTGGAAAATTTGAAGAAATTCCACAAAATTCCAGGAATCCTGGAAAATTTGAGGAAATTCCATGAAAATTTGAAGAAATTCCTCAAAAATTCCGGGAAACGATGGAAAATTGGAAGAAATCAAATAAAATTCAGGAAATTCTGGGGAAAATTCAGAAAATTCTGGAAAAATTGAGAAAATCTGGGAAATTCTTGGAAAAATTTCAATGAAATCCTGGAAAATTGAAGAAATTCCACAAAATTCCAGGAATCCTGGGAAATTTGAGGAAATTCCATGAAAATTTGAAGAAATAATGGAAGAAATCCCAGAAAATTGAGGAAATTTTAGGGAAAAAAATCGGGAAATTCTGAAGGGAAATCCAGGAAAATTTGAGGAAATTCTTGGAAAATTTTGAAAATTTTGGGGGAAATCTATGGAAAATCAGGGAAAATACCAGGATATTCCAGAAAATTTGAGGAAATTTGAGGAAAATTCAAGGAAATTCTGGAAAAATTGAGAAAATCTGGGAAATTCTTGGAAAAACTGTAGGAAGTTTAAGGAAATTCTGGGGAAAAATCTCCCAAATTTTTCCCAAATTTTTTCCTGGATTTCTCCCAAATTTTTCCCAAATTTTTTCCTGGATTTCTCCCAAATTTTTCCCAAATTTTTCATGGATTTCTCCCAAATTTTCCCCATTTTTTCATGGATTTCTCCCAAATTTTTCCCAAATTTTTTCCTGGATTTCTCCCAAATTTTTCCCAAATTTTTCATGGATTTCTCCCAAATTTTTCCCCATTTTTTCATGGATTTCTCCCAAATTTTTTCCTGGATTTCTCCCAAATTTTCCCCATTTTTTCATGGATTTCTCCCAAATTTTTCCCCATTTTTTTCATGGATTTCTCCTGAATTTATCCCAGACTTTTCATCTGCATATCCTGGATTTTTCATGGATTCATCCAAAATTTTTGCCAATTTTTTCATGGATTTTTCAAGAATTTGTCCTGATTTTTTCTTGGATTTATCCCAAAACGTTTGTGGATTTTTAAAATGGATTTTCATGGAATTCTCCTGGATTTTCCCCAGATTTATCCTGAATTTTTCATGGATTTTTCCCAATTTTTTCCCAAAGTTTTTCATGGATTTTTCTTGGATTTCTCCCGAATTTTGAATGGATTTTTTCTGGAATTTTTCCCAGAATTATTCCAAACTTCTCATGGATTTATCCCAAATTCTTCCCAGATTTTTTCTCTGTCTCTCTGGGAATTTTCCTGGATTTCTCCTCAACTTTTCATGGAATTATCCTGGATTTCTTCTGAATTTTTCATGGAATTTTCCTGGGTTTATCCCGGATTTTCCATAGATTTATTCCCAATTTTTTCCTGGAATTTCTCCGAAATTTTTCCCAGATTTTTCCATGGATTTCTCCCAAATTTTCCACGGGATTTTGCATGGATCTTTCACGGATTTATCCTGAATTTCTCATTAATTTTTGATGGATTTATGTCAGATTTTTCTTGGATTTTTAACGGATTTTTCCTGAATTTTTCAAGGATTGATCCCAGATTTTTCATGGAATTTCTTGGATTTTTCATCAACTTCTCCTCGATTTTTCATGGATTTTTCATGGAATTACCCTCGATTTTTCCAGATTCTTCTTTTCTTCCTGGATTTTTCCTGATTTTTTCCTGGATTTTTGTCAGATTTTTACCAGACTTCTCCCAGATTTTTCATGGATTTCTCCTGAATTTTTCCTGAATTTTTCCTGGATTTCTCCTGGATTTTCGCTGGGTTTTTCCTGAATTTTTCCTGGATTTCTCCTGGATTTTCGCTGGGTTTTTCCTGAATTTTTCCTGGATTTCTCCAAAATATTCTCCATGGATTACTCATGGATTTATCCCAGATTTTTCATGGAGTTTCTCCCTGAATTTTCCTCAATTTTTTCTGGATTTCGCCAGGATTTCCATGGAGTTCTCATTAATTTTTCATTAATTACTCCCAGATTTTTAATGAGTCTCTCCTGGATTTCCTCGAATCCCTGAATTTTCTCCAATTTTTCCCTAAAAATCCAAATATTTCCAGACATTTTTGCCCCAAAATCCCTGAATTTATTGAAATTTTCAAAAAAAATCCTGCGATTTCCTCATTTTTTTCCCAAAAATCCAAATATTTTCTCCATTTTTCATTTAAAAATCCAGGAATTTTCTATATTTCCATTAAAATCCTGGAATTTCCTCATTTCTCCCCCAAAATCCACAATTTTCCTCCATTTTCCATGAAAATTCCTGGATTTATTCAATTTTTCCTTGAAAATCCACTTTTTTCTCAATTTTCCCCCAAAAAATCCACATTTTTCCTCAATTTCCCCCTAAAAATCCACTTTTTTTTCTCCATTTTCCCCTAAAAATCCAAATATTTATTCAATTTTTCCATGAAAATTCTGGAACTTCCTCCATTTTATCCCTGGATTTATTCAATTTTCCCCAAAAAATCCACAAATTTCCCCAAAAATTCAGGAATTTCCTCCATTTTTCCCTAAAAAAATCCACTTTTTTTACCTGAAAATCCAAACATTTCCTCAATTTTTCCACAAAAACATTGGAATTTTCTCCATTTTCCAAGGCAAAAATTGGAATTATGGAAAAATTAGGGCAGGGAAAAGGAAAAATTTGGGAATTCTGGAGAATTGAGGGAAGGGAAATGGAGAAAGTTGGGAATTCTGGAAAAATTAGGCGAAAAAAAAGGAAAAATTGAGAATTATGGAAAATTTGGGGCAAAAGAGGGAAAAATTGGGAATTATGGAAAAATCGGGGCAGGGAAAGAAAAATTTATGGGATTTACAGGAAAATTGGGGCAGAGAAAGGGGAATATTTGGCAATGAAGGAAAATTGAGGGCAAAGAGAAGGAAAAATTTGGGAATTATGGAAAAATCGGGGCAGGGAAAGAAAAATTTATGGGATTTATAAGGAATTTTCGGCAGAAAAAAAAAGGAAAATTTTGGGAGTTCTGGAAAATTTATTGCAGGGAATGGGAAAAAATGAGGAATTCTGGGAAAATTAGGGCAGAGAAATCAAAAATTTGGGAATTGTGGCAAATGGAGGGCGCAGAGCCCCCTCAAGGAGCTGCTCCCGATGCACCTGGCTCGGGAATGCGGCTCCAGAAGCACCTGGAGCTCTGGGATCCTGAGGATTTTGGGTTATTTTAGGATATTTTGCGGATATTTTGGGTTATTTTAGTACATTTTGGGATATTTTGGGAATGTCACCCTCACACAAAGCGCCGCCACCCGCAGCCAACCCCACCCCAGGGCCCGTCCCCATTGCCGGGGGCGGCGGTGCCATTTTCCAAGCGGGAATTAAAAAAAAAAAAAAAAAATTAAATGAAAAAATCAATTAAAAAAAAAAAAAAAAAAAAAGCCGGGAATGAGGTCGGGAATTTCGAGCAGAGCAAGGAAGGAAGGAAGGAAGGAGAAGGTGCAGAGGCCGGAGCGCGGTGGGACTTTTGCAATCAACTTTCAACCCACGCCGAGCCGAGCCCTGAGGGGGCGGCTGAGGGAGGAGGGAGCGCGGGGTCCCTGAGGGGGGAGCGATGGCGGAGGGCGGGCTCGGAGCGAGGGGAGGGGACGGAGCGAAGGAGAGGGAGACGGAGAGGGAGAGAAGAGAGAGAGAGGGGGAGGCGGCGGCCGCCATGGCCGGGAAGGAGCGGGGAGCGGGGCCGCTGCCGCCTCGCCGCCCTGCCCAGCCCGGTGACAGCTGCCGGGGGAGCCGCGGGGAAGCGGCGCGGCCGCGGCTCCGCCCGCGGGGCCCCGCTCGTTCGCTCGCTCGCTCGCTCGCACTCACCTGCCGCTGCCAGGGCCGAGGCCGCGGGCAGCGCCGCAGCGACTCCCGCGGCCGGGCCGGGCCCCGGGGGCTGCGGCCTGCGGGAGCCGCCCGGGGGAGGGCGGCGGGCGGTGCTGGCGGCCCCGGCTCCCCCTCAGGGGCTCCCCCCGGGCCGGCCGGGGCCCCTCGGCTGGGCGGCGCGGCGCGGCGCGGCTGCGGGGCTCCGGCTCGGGCTCGCCGCGATCCTCCCTCCTCCCGGCGGGACGGGGCGGAGCTGGGCATGGAGGACGAAGGGGGCGGTGGCGGCGGAGCTCCGCTGGGGATGGATCCTCCTCCTCCTCCTGCCCTTCCTCCTCCTCCTCCGCCGGCCGAGGCCTCGGAGCCCGGAGCCGCCATCTTCTGCCGCCAGCCCCGGGCTGCGGGCCCGGGGCGGCCCCGCTGCTGCGGCCGGGACGGGGACGGGAAGGGGAAGGGGACGGGAAGGGGAAGGGGACGGGAAGGGGAAGGCGGCGCCATGTTGGCGGCTGAGGGCGGCCGGCGCTGAGGGCGGCTGAGGGCCGGGCCTGGGCCTCGCTACCCGCTGCCGCCGCTCTGCCCTCGGTTCCCTTCCCTGCCGGTGCCACCGCTGTGCCCTCAGCTCCGGTGCCCTCAGCCACGGGAGCTTTTCGGTGTCCCCTCGGTGCCCTCAGCTTCGGGACGCCGCTGTGCTCTGATCCCCGGGAGTTCTCCGGTGCCATCGCTCTGCCCTCAGCTCCGGATCGTTCCCGGTGTCCCCTCACTGCCCTCAGCCCCGGGAGCTCCCCGGTGCCCTCTCGGTGCCCTCAGCCTCACTGCCCTCAGCTCCGGGAGCTCCCCGCTGTCCCCTCGGTGCCCCCAGCTCCGGGACCCCTCGGTGCCCTGAACCCCGGATCGTTCCCGGTGTCCCCTCGGTGCCATCAGCCCCAGAGCCCTCTCGGTGCCCTCAGCCCTGGGAGGTCCCCGGTGTCACTGCTGTGCCCTCAGCCTCGGTGCCCTTAGCTCCGAGAGCTCCCCCGTGCCCTCTCGGTGCCCTCAGCCCCGGATCCTTCCCGGCGCCCCTCAGCGCCCTCAGCTCTGGGAGCTCCCCGGTGCCTCTCGGTGCCCTCAGCCCCGGGACCTTCCCGGTGCCACCGCTGTGCCCTGAGCCCAGTGTCCCCTCGGTGCCCCTCATTGCCCTCAGCTCTCGGTGCACCTCGGTGCCCTCAGCCCGGGTGTCCTCAACCCTGGGTGTCCCTCCCAGCCCCAGGTGTTCCTCAGTGTCCCCTCGGTGCCCTGAGCCCCGGATCGTTCCCGGTGTCCCTCGGTGTCCCCCCCAGCCCCAGGTGTCCCTCGGTGCCCTCAGCCCCGGACCGTTCCCGGTGTCCCCTCATTGCCCTCAGCCCTCGGTGTCCCCTCGGTGCCCTCAGCCCCGGTGCCCTCATGGTGCCCTGAGCTCCGGGAGTTTCCTGCTGCCACCGCTGTGCCCTCAGCCCCGGGATCATTCCCGGTGTCACCATGGTGCCCTCAGTCCGCAAGGTCCCCGGTATCACTGCTGTGCCCTCAGCCTCGCTGTCCCCTCGGTGCCCTCAGCCCTGGATCGTTCCTGGTGCCCTTTGGTGTCCCTCAGTGTCCCTCGGTGTGTCCCCTCGGTGCCCTCAGCCCCGGATCGTTCCCGGTGCCCTTCGGTGTCCCTCAGTGTCCCTCGGTGTGTCCCCTCGGTGCCCTCAGCCCCGGATCGTTCCCGGTGTCCCTCGGTGCCTTCAGCCCCGGATCGTTCCCGGTGTCCCTTCATTGCCCTCAGCCCCGGATCGTTCCCGGTGTCCCCTCATTGCCCTCAGCCCCGGATCGTTCCCGGTGTCCCTCGGTGCCTTCAGCCCCGGATCGTTCCTGGTGCCCTTCGGTGTCCCTCAGTGTCCCTCGGTGTGTCCCCTCGGTGCCCTCAGCCCCGGGTCCTTCCCGGTGTCCCCTCGGTGCCCTCAGCCTCAATGTTCCTCAGTGCCCTCAGCCCCACATCGTCCCAGTGTCCCCTCAGTGTCCCCTCGGTGTCCCCTCGGTGCCCTCAGCCCTCAATGTTCCTCAGTGCCCTCAGCCCCAGATCGTTCCTGGTGCCCTTCAGTGTCCCCTCAGTGCCCTCAGCCCCAGATCGTTCCTGGTGTCCCCTCCGTGTCCCCTCAGTGTCCCCTCGGTGTCCCCTCGGTGCCCTCAGCCTCAATGTTCCTCAGTGCCCTCAGCCCCAGATGGTTCCCGGTGTCCCCTCGGTGTCCCCTCGGTGTCCCCACGATGCCCTCAGCTCCCAGGTCATTCCCGGTGTCCCCTCGGTGTCCCCTCGGTGTCCCCACGATGCCCTCAGCTCCCAGGTCATTCCCGGTGTCCCCTCGGTGTCCCCTTGCTGTCCCCTCACTGTCCCCAGCCCCAGCCCAGCCCCAGCCAGGGCCACATCAAACCCCTGAAATTCCGGGATTTGGGAATGGTTTGGGTGGGAAAGGACCCAAAAATCCCAAACCCCGACCCTTCCTTGGGCTCCGGGGATTCCCTGGGAATTCCTCCCCCAGTCCCATTCCCCCTTTCCCAGGGAATTCCCTCCATTCCCAGCCTGGCGCTGGATCCAGCCCCCGTCCCAGCTCCTCTCCGGGAAGGGATTTCGGGAATTCCCCTGGGAATTCAGGACTCCCCAAATCCCATAAAAACCCCCCCCAGGATGGATCCTGGATCCCAGAATCCCCCCCAAAAAAATTCCCTGGATGGGATCCGTGGAGCTTCGACCCCATCCCCATCCCCAGCCCACAATTCCGGGATTTTCCAGCCTTTCCTGGGACACTCCCGGATCCGACAATCCCAAAACCGCTCCCCCCACATCCCAGGGCAGGAATTTTCCCCAAACAAACAATTCCCGAATAATTCCCAAACAATTCCCAATTTCCCTCTCACCTCAGCCTGCACCCGCAGCTTCCGTCCCCTCCTCTCTCCCTGCCGTTCTTGGGGCGACTTTGGGAGGGTTTTGGGGTGAATTTCCCCCAGGATTTTGGGGTGATTTCCCCAGGATTTGGGGTGATTTGGGGAGGATTTGGGGTGATTTCCCCAGGATTTGGGGTGATTTCCCCAGGATTTGGGGTGATTTGGGGAGGATTTGGGGTGATTTCCCCAGGATTTGGGGTGATTTCCCCAGGAATTTGGGGTGATTTGGGGAGGGATTTGGGGTGATTTCCCCAGGATTTGGGGTGATTTCCCCAGGATTTGGGGAGATTTGGGGAGGATTTGGGGTGAGTTTGGGAGGATTTGGGGTGAGTTTGGGGAGGATTTGGGGTGATTTCCCGAGGATTTTGGGGTGAGTTTTGGGAGGATTTGGGGTGATTTGGGAGGATTTGGGGTGAGTTTGGGAGGATTTGGGGTGATTTCCCCCAGGATTTGGGGTGAGTTTTGGGAGGATTTGGGGTGAGTTTGGGAGGATTTGGGGGAGATTTCCCCCAGGATTTGGGGTGAGTTTTGGGAGGATTTGGGGTGATTTGGGAGGATTTGGGGTGATTTCCCCAGGATTTGGGGTGATTTCCCCAGGATTTGGGGTGATTTTGGGGAGGATTTGGGGTGATTTGGGGAGGATTTGGGGCGATTTCCCCAGGATTTGGGGTGATTTCCCCAGGATTTGGGGTGATTTCCCGAGGATTTGGGGTGAGTTTTGGGAGGATTTGGGGTGATTTCCCCAGGATTTGGGGTGATTTCCCCAGGATTTTGGGGTGATTTCCCCAGGATTTGGGGTGATTTCCCAAGGATTTGGGGTGATTTGGGGGAGGATTTGGGGTGATTTCCCCAGGATTTGGGGTGATTTTCCCCAGGATTTGGGGTGATTTAGGGAGGATTTGGGGTGATTTGGGAGGATTTGGGGTGATTTCCCCCCAGGATTTGGGGTGATTTCCCCAGGATTTGGGGAGATTTGGGGAGGATTTGGGGTGAGTTTGGGAGGATTTGGGGTGATTTCCCCAGGATTTGGGGTGATTTCCCCAGGATTTGGGGTGATTTCCCGAGGATTTGCGGTGATTTGGGGAGGATTTGGGGTGATTTGGGAGGATTTGGGGTGATTTGGGGAGGATTTGGGGGGATTTGGGGAGGATTTTGGGGTGATTTGGGAGGATTTGGGGTGATTTTTGGGGGGATTTGGGGAGATTTTGGGAGGATTTGGGGTGATTTTCCCGAGAATTTTGGGGTGATATTGGGAGGATTTGGGGTGATTTTGGGGGGATTTTGGGAGGATTTGGGGGGATTTTGGGAGTATTTGGGGAGGATTTGGGGGGATTTCCCGAGGATTTGGGGGGATTTTGGAGGATTTGGGGAGGATTTGGGGGGATTTCCCGAGGATTTGGGAGTATTTTTGGGAGGATTTGGGGGGATTTCCCGAGGATTTGGGGAGATTTTTGGGACGATTTGGGGGGATTTCCCGAGGATTTGGGGTGATTTCCCGAGGATTTGGGAGTATTTTGGGAGGATTTGGGGGGATTTCCCGAGAATTTGGGGTGATTTGGGGAGGATTTGGGGTGATTTGGGAGGATTTGGGGTGATTTGGGGAGGATTTTGGGGTGATTTGGGGGGGGACTTGGGGGGATTTTGGGAGGATTTTGGGGTGAGTTTGGGGAGGATTTTGGGGGGATTTCCCAAGGATTTGGGGTGATTTTGGGAGGATTTGGGGGGATTTCCCCAGGATTTTGGGGTGATTTTGGGAGGATTTGGGGTGATTTCCCGAGAATTTGGGGTGATATTGGGAGGATTTGGGGTGATTTTGGGGGGATTTGGGGGAGATTTTTGGGGACGATTTTGGGGGGATTTCCCGAGGATTTGGGAGGATTTGGGGAGGATTTGGGGGGATTTTGGGAGGATTTGGGGGGATTTTGGGAGTATTTTGGGGAGGACTTGGGGGGATTTCCCCAGGATTTGGGGTGATTTGGGGAGGGTTTGGGGAGATTTCCCGAGGATTTGGGGAGATTTCCCCAGGATTTGTGGTGATTTCCCGAGGATTTTTCGGAGGCTTTGGGGTGATTTTTGGGAGGATTTGGGGTGATTTGGGGGGGGACTTGGGGAGATTTTTGGGGAGGATTTGGGGTGATTTTGGGGGGATTTGGGGAGATTTTTGGGACGATTTGGGGGGATTTCCCCAGGATTTGGGAGGATTTGGGGAGGATTTGGGGGGATTTTGGGAGGATTTTGGGAGGATTTGGGGGGATTTTGGGAGGATTTGGGGTGATTTTTGGGGGGATTTCCCCAGGATTTGGGGGCGATTTTGGGAGGGTTTGGGGAGATTTCCCGAGGATTTTGGGGAGATTTTCCCCAGGATTTGTGGTGATTTCCCGAGGATTTTCGGAGGCTTTGGGGTGATTTTGGGAGGATTTGGGGTGATTTGGGGGGGATTTGGGGTGATTTGGGGGGGGACTTGGGGGGATTTTGGGAGGATTTGGGGGGATTTTGGGAGGATTTGGGGGGATTTCCCCAGGATTTGGGGAGATTTTTGGGAGGATTTGGGGTGATTTCCCGAGAATTTGGGGTGATATTGGGAGGATTTGGGGTGATTTTGGGGGGATTTTGGGGAGATTTTTGGGACGATTTGGGGGGATTTCCCAAGGATTTGGGGGGATTTCGGGAGGATTTGGGGAGGATTTGGGGGGATTTCCCGAGGATTTGGGGGGATTTCGGGAGGATTTGGGGAGGATTTGGGGGGATTTCCCGAGGATTTGGGAGTATTTTGGGAGGATTTGGGGTGATTTGGGGGGGATTTGGGGAGATTTTGGGGACGATTTGGGGGGATTTCCCAAGGATTTGGGAGGATTTGGGGGGAATTTGGGGGAGTATTTGGGGGGATTTTGGGAGGATTTGGGGGGATTTTGGGAGTAATTTGGGGAGGATTTGGGGGGATTTCCCGAGGATTTGGGGGGATTTTGGGAGTATTTTGGGAGGATTTGGGGAGATTTCCTGAGGATTTGGAGGATTTGGGGAGGATTTGGGGGGATTTCCCGAGGATTTGGGGGGGATTTTGGGAGGATTTGGGAGGATTTTGGGAGGATTTGGGAGCCCCGGAAAACGCCGGCTCACCGAAAGGTCTGAAATTGGGGGAAATGCAGGAAAAATCCATCAAAAATCAGGAAAAGATCCAGGAAAAAATTTGGGGGGAAATCCGGGTGAGATTTGGGGGAAATCCAGGAAAAAATGTCGGAGAAATTTGGGGGGAAATACAGGAAATATCAGGGAGAAATTTGGGAGAAATCCAGGAAAAAAATCCAGGAAAAAAAAATCGGGATAAATCTATGAAAAAATTTGGGAGAAATCCATTAGAAATTCAGGATAAATCCAGGAGAAATCCAGGAAAAAATCCGGGAGAAATTTGGGATAAATCCAGGAAAAATCCAGGAGAAATATGGGATAATTCTATGAAAAAATTCAGGATAAATCCATGAAAAAATCCGGGATAAATCAGTGAAAAATCCGGGATAAATCCACAAAAAAATTTGGGATAAATCAGTGAAAAAATCCGGGATAAATCAGTGAAAAATTCGGGATAAATCAGTGAAAAATTTGAGATAAATCCATGAAAAATCCGGGATAAATCCATGAAAAAATTCAGGCTAAATCCATGAAAAATGCGGGATAAATCAGTGAAAAATACAGGATAAATCCATTACAAATGTGGGATAAATCCATGAAAAAATCCTGGATAAATCCATTAAAAAATGCGGGATAAATCAGTGAAAAATCCGGGATAAATCAGTGAAAATTTCAGGATAAATCCATGAAAAATCCGGGGATAAATCCATGAAAAAATTTGGGATAAATCAGTGAAAAAATTTGGGATAAATCCAAAACAAATGTGGGATAAATCTGTGAAAAATCCGGGATGAATCCATGAAAATTGCGGGATAAATCAGTGAAAGATCTCAGAGAAATCCATGAAAAAAATCCGGGATAAATCCATGAAAAAACTCAGGATAAATGAGTGAAAAATTCAGGAAAAAATCCATGAAAATTCCGGGATAAATCCATGAAAAATCCGGGATAAATCAGTGAAAAATTTGGGATAAATCCATTAAAAATCCAGATGAAATCCATGAAAAAATTCAGGATAAATCCATGAAAAATTCAGGATAAATCAGTGAAAAAATCCGGGATAAATCCATGAAAAAATTTGGGATAAATCAGTGAAAAATCCGGGATAAATCAGTGAAAAAATTCGGGATAAATCAGTGAAAAATTTGAGATAAATCCATGACAAAATGCGGGATAAATCCATGAAAAATTCAGGCTAAAATCCATGAAAAAATGTGGGATAAATCAGTGAAAAAATCTGGGATAAATCCATGAAAAAAATCCGGGATAAATCAGTGAAAAAATGCGGGATAAATCAGTGAAAAATACAGGATAAATCCATGACAAATGTGGGATAAATCCATGAAAAAATCCTGGATAAATCCATTAAAAATGCGGGATAAATCAGTGAAAAAATCCGGGATAAATCAGTGAAAATTTCAGGATAAATCCATGAAAAATCCGGGATAAATCCATGAAAAATTTGGGATAAATCAGTGAAAAATTTGGGATAAATCCAAACAAATGTGGGATAAATCTGTGAAAAATCCGGGATGAATCCATGAAAAAATGCGGGATAAATCAGTGAAAGATCTCAGAGAAATCCATGAAAAATCCGGGATAAATCCATGAAAAACTCAGGATAAATGAGTGAAAAATTCCGGAAAAATCCATGAAAATTCCGGGATAAATCCATGAAAAATCCGGGATAAATCAGTGAAAAATTTGGGATAAATCCATTAAAAAATCCAGATGAAATCCATGAAAAATTCAGGATAAATCCATGAAAAATTCAGGATAAATCAGTGAAAAAATCCGGGATAAATCAGTGAAAAATTTGGGATAAATCCATGAATTATGTGGGATAAATCAGTGAAAAATTCAGGATAAATCCATGAAAAATTCAGGCTAAATCCATGAAAAATGCGGGATAAATCAGTGAAAAATCTGGGATAAAATCCATGAAAAATCCGGGATAAATCAGTGAAAAATGCGGGATAAATCCATTAAAAATCCAGATGAAATCCATGAAAAATTCAGGATAAATCCATGAAAAATTCAGGATAAATCAGTGAAAAATCCGGGATAAATCAGTGAAAAATTTGGGATAAATCCATGAATTATGTGGGATAAATCAGTGAAAAATTCAGGATAAATCCATGAAAAATTTGGGATAAATCAGTGACAAATGTGGGATAAATCAGTGAAAAATTTGGGATAAATCCATGAATTATGTGGGATAAATCAGTGAAAATTTCAGGATAAATCCATGAAAAATTTGGGATAAATCAGTGAAAGATTTGGGATAAATCAGTGAAAAATTTGTGATAAAATCCATGAAAAAATTTGGGATAAATCAGTGAAAAATCCGGGATAAATCCGTGACAAATTTGGGATAAATCCATGACAAATGTGGGATAAATCCGTGAAAAAATCCGGGATAAATCCAGGAAAATTCAGGATAAATCAGTGAAAAATCCGGGATAAATCCATGACAAATTTGGGATAAATCCATGACAAATTTGGGATAAATCAGTGGACAAATTTGGGATAAATCCAAACAAATGCGGGATAAAATCTGTGAAAAATCCGGGATGAATCCATGAAAAATCCGGGATGAATCCATGAAAAATCCGGGATAAATCAGTGAAAAAATTGGGGATAAATCATGAAAAAATTTGGGATAAATCAGTGAAAGATTTGGGGACAAATCAGTGACAAATGTGGGATAAATCCATGAAAAATTTGGGATAAATCCATGACAAATGTGGGATAAATCCATGAAAAATCCGGGATAAATCAGTGAAAAATTCGGGATAAATCAGTGAAAAATCCGGGATAAATCCATGAAAAATTTGGGATAAATCCATGAAAAAATTTGGGATAAATCCGTGAAAAATTTGGGATAAATCCATGACAAATTTGGGATAAATCGGTGACAAATGTGGGATAAATCCATGACAAATGTGGGATAAATCGGTGACAAATTCAGGATAAATCCATGACAAATTTGGGATAAATCCATGACAAATGTGGGATAAATCCGTGACAAATGTGGGGTAAATCGGTGACAAATTCAGGATAAATCGGTGACAAATTCAGGATAAATCGGTGACAAATGTGGGATAAATCCGTGACAAATGTGGGGTAAATCGGTGACAAATTCGGGATAAATCGGTGACAAATGTGGGATAAATCCATGACAAATTTGGGATAAATCCATGAAAAAATCCGGGATAAATCAGTGAAAAATCCGGGATAAAGCCATGAAAAATTTGGGATAAATCCGTGAAAAATGTGGGATAAATCAGTGACAAATTCAGGATAAATCCATGACAAATTTGGGATAAATCCGTGAAAAAATCCGGGATAAATCCAGGAAAATTCAGGATAAATCAGTGAAAAAATTCAGGATAAATCCATGACAAATTTGGGATAAATCGGTGACAAATGTGGGATAAATCCATGACAAATGTGGGATAAATCGGTGACAAATTTGGGATAAATCGGTGACAAATTCGGGATAAATCCATGACAAATGTGGGGTAAATCGGTGACAAATTCAGGATAAATCCGTGACAAATTTCAGGATAAATCAGTGACAAATTCAGGATAAATCCATGACAAAATTTGGGATAAATCGGTGACAAATGTGGGGTAAATCGGTGACAAATTCAGGATAAATCCATGACAAATTCGGGATAAATCAGTGACAAATGTGGGATAAATCAGTGACAAATTCAGGATAAATCGGTGACAAATTCAGGATAAATCCATGACAAATTCAGGATAAATCCATGACAAATGTGGGATAAATCGGTGACAAATTCAGGATAAAATCAGTGACAAATTCAGGATAAATCCATGACA
This sequence comes from Ammospiza maritima maritima, assembly GCA_036010785.1. Taxonomy (NCBI): domain Eukaryota; kingdom Metazoa; phylum Chordata; class Aves; order Passeriformes; family Passerellidae; genus Ammospiza; species Ammospiza maritima. The sequence goes on from JAYKTQ010000248.1 coordinate 92,750, forward strand.
AAATGTGGGGTA
>JAYKTQ010000373.1:0-7500 GCA_036010785.1 Ammospiza maritima maritima
TTCCTTCCTTCCTTCCTTCCTTCCTTCCTTCCTTCCTTCCTTCCTTCTTCCTTCCTTCCTTCCTTCCTTCCTTCCTCCTTCCTTCCTTCCTTCCTTCCTTCCTTCCTTCCTTCCTTCCTTCCTTCCTTCCTTCCTTCCTTCCGACACTTCCTTCCTTCCTTCCTTCCTTCCTTCCTTCCTTCCTTCCTTCCTTCCTTCCTTCCTTCCTTCCTTCCTTCCTTCCTTCCTTCCTTCCTTCCTCCTTCCTTCCTTCCTTCCTTCCTTCCTTCCTTCCTTCCTTCCTTCCTTCCTTCCTTCCTTCCGACACTTCCTTCCTTCCGACACTTCCTTCCTTCCGACACTTCCTTCCTTCCTTCCTTCCTTCCTTCCTTCCTTCCTTCCTTCCTTCCTTCCTTCCTTCCTTCCTTCCTTCCTTCCTTCCTTCCTTCCGACACTTCCTTCCGACACTTCCTTCCGACACTTCCTTCCGACACTTCCTTCCGACACTTCCTTCCTTCCTTCCTGCCTTCCGACACTTCCTTCCTTCCTTCCTTCCTTCCTTCCTTCCTTCCTTCCTTCCTTCCTTCCTTCCTTCCTTCCTTCCTTCCTTCCTTCCTTCCTTCCGACACTTCCTTCCGACATTTCCTTCCGACACTTCCTTCCGACACTTCCTTCCGACACTTCCTTCCTTCCGACATTTCCTGCCGACACTTCCTTCTGACACCTCCTTCCTTCCGACACTTCCTTCCGACACTTCCTTCCGACACTTCCTTCCTTCCGACACTTCCTTCCTTCCTTAGGACACTTCCTTCCTTCCTTCCGAAACTTTCTTCTCACACTTCCTTCCATCACTTCCTTCCTTCCTTCCTTCCGACACTTCCTTCCAACACTTCCTTACTTCCTTCCGACATTTCCTTCCTTCCTTCCGACACTTCCTTCCGAAACTTCCTTCCTTCCGACACTTCCTTCTTTCGACACTTCCTTCCGACACTTCCTTCCTTCCTTCCTTCCTTCCTTCCTTCCTTCCTTGCTTCCTTTTGACACTTCATTCCGACACTTCCTTCCGACACTTCCTTCCGACACTTCCTTCCTTCCGACACTTCCTTCCGACACTTCCTTCCGACACTTCTTTCCTTGGGACACTTCCTTCCTTCCGACACTTCCTACCGACACTTCCTTCCTTCCGACACTTCCTTCCTTCCTTCCGACACTTCCTTCCTTCCAACACTTCCTTCCTACCTTCCGACAATTTCTTCTGACACTTCCTTCCGACACTTCCTTCCTTCCTTCCGACACTTCCTTCCAACACTTCCTTATTTCCTTCCGAAACTTCCGTCCTTCCTTCCGACACTTCCTTTCGGCACTTCCTTCCTTCCGACACTTCCTTCCGACACTTCCTTCCTTCTGACACTTCCTTCCGACACTTCCTTCCTTCCTTCCTTCCTTCCGACACTTCCTTCCAACACTTCCTTCTGACACTTCCTTCCGACACTTCCTTCCGACACTTCCTTCCTTCCGACACTTCCTTCCTTCCTTCCGACACTTCCTTCCTTTCTTCCGACACTTCCTTCCGACACTTGCTTCCGACACTTCCTTTCTTTCCTTCCTTCCTTCCTTCCTTCCTTCCTTCCTTCCTTCCTTCCTTCCTTCCTTCCTTCCTTCCTTCCTTCCTTCCTTCCGACACTTCCTTCCGACACTTCCTTCCGACACTTCCTTCCGACACTTCCTTCCTTCCGACACTTCCTTCCTTCCTTCCGACACTTCCTTCCTTCCGACACTTCCTTCCTTCCTTCCGACACTTCTTTCCTTCCTTCCTTCCGACACTTTCTTCCGACACTTCCTTCCTTCCTTCCTTCCGACACTTCCTTCCGACACTTCCTTCCGACACTTCCTTCCTTCCTTCCTTCCGACACTTCCTTCCTTCCGACACTTCCTTCCGACACTTCCTTCCTTCCGTCCTTCCTTCCGACAATTCCTTCAGTTACTTCCTTCCTTCCGACACTTCCTTCCGACACTTCCTTCTGACACTTCCTTCCTTCCTTCCTTCCTTCCTTCCTTCCTTCCTTCCTTCCTTCCTTCCTTCCTTCCTTCCTTCCTTCCTTCCGACACTTCCTTCCGACACTTCCTTCCGACACTTCCTTCCGACACTTCCTTCCGACACTTCCTTCCGACACTTCCTTCCTTCCGACACTTCCTTCCTTCCGACACTTCCTTCCTTCCTTCCGACACTTCCTTCCTTCCTTCCGACACTTCCTTCCGACACTTCCTTCCGACACTTCCTTCTTTCGACACTTCCTTCCGACACTTCCTTCCTTCCTTCCTTCCTTCCTTCCTTCCTTGCTTCCTTTTGACACTTCCTTCCGACACTTCCTTCCGACACTTCCTTCCGACACTTCTTTCCTTGGGACACTTCCTTCCTTCCGACACTTCCTTCCTTCCTTCCGACACTTCCTTCCTTCCGACATTTCCTTCCTACCTTCCGACAATTTCTTCTGACACTTCCTTCCGACACTTCCTTCCTTCCTTCCGACACTTCCTTCCAACACTTCCTTATTTCCTTCCGACACTTCCGTCCTTCCTTCCGACACTTCCTTCCGGCACTTCCTTCCTTCCGACACTTCCTTCCTTCCGACACTTCCTTCCGACACTTCCTTCCTTCTGACACTTCCTTCCTTCCTTCCTTCCTTCCTTCCTTCCTTCCTTCCTTCCGACACTTCTTTCCAACACTTCCTTCTGACACTTCCTTCCGACACTTCCTTCCGACACTTCCTTCCTTCCGACACTTCCTTCCTTTCTTCCGACACTTCCTTCCGACACTTGCTTCCGACACTTCCTTCCTTCCTTCCTTCCTTCCTTCCTTCCTTCCTTCCTTCCTTCCTTCCTTCCTTCCTTCCTTCCTTCCTTCCTTCTGACACTTCCTTCCGACACTTCCTTCCTTCCGACACTTCCTTCCTTCCTTCCGACACTTCCTTCCTTCCGACAATTCCTTCCTTCCTTCCGACACTTCTTTCCTTCCTTCCTTCCGACACTTTTTCCCCGACACTTCCTTCCTTCCTTCCTTCCGACACTTCCTTCCGACACTTCCTTCCGACACTTCCTTCCTTCCTTCCTTCCGACACTTCCTTCCTTCCGACACTTCCTTCCGACACTTCCTTCCTTCCGTCCTTCCTTCCGACAATTCCTTCCGTTACTTCCTTCCTTCCGACACTTTCTTCCGACACTTCCTTCCGACACTTCCTTCCTTCCTTCCTTCCTTCCTTCCTTCCTTCCTTCCTTCCTTCCTTCCTTCCTTCCTTCCTTCCTTCCTTCCTTCCTTCCTTCCTTCCTTCTTTCCTTCCTTCCTTCCTTCCTTCCTTCCCTCCGACACTTCCTTCCGACACTTCCTTCCTTCCTTCCTTCTGACACTTCCTTCCTTCCGACACTTCCTTCCTTCCTTCCGACACTTCCTTCCTTCCGACACTTCCTTCCTTCCTTCCGACACTTCCTTCCGACACTTCCTTCCGACACTTCCTTCCTTCCTTCCTTCCTTCCTTCCTTCCTTCCTTCCTTCCTTCCGACACTTCCTTCCGACACTTCCTTCCGACACTTCCTACCGACACTTCCTTCCGACACTTCCTTCCTTCCTTCCGACACTTCCTTCCGACACTTCCTTCCGACACTTCCTTCCGACACTTCCTTCCTTCCTTCCTTCCGACATTTCCTTCCTTCCTTCCGACACTTCCTTCCGACACTTCCTTCGTTCCGACATTTCCTTCCGACACTTCCTTCTGACACCTCCTTCCTTCCGACACTTCCTTCCAACACTTCCTTCCGACACTTCCTTCCTTCCGACACTTCCTTCCTTCCGACACTTCCTTCCTTCCTTCCTTCCTTCCTTCCTTCCTTCCTTCCTTCCTTCCTTCCTTCCTTCCTTCCTTCCTTCCTTCCTTCCTTCCTTCCTTCCTCCTTCCTTCCTTCCTTCCTTCCTTCCTTCCTTCCTTCCTTCCTTCCTTCCTTCCTTCCGACACTTCCTTCCTTCCTTCCTTCCTTCCTTCCTTCCTTCCTTCCTTCCTTCCTTCCTTCCTTCCTTCCTTCCTTCCTTCCTTCCTTCCTTCCTTCCTTCCTTCCTTCCTTCCTTCCTCCTTCCTTCCTTCCTTCCTTCCTTCCTTCCTTCCTTCCTTCCTTCCTTCCTTCCGACACTTCCTTCCTTCCGACACTTCCTTCCTTCCGACACTTCCTTCCTTCCTTCCTTCCTTCCTTCCTTCCTTCCTTCCTTCCTTCCTTCCTTCCTTCCTTCCTTCCTTCCTTCCTTCCTTCCTTCCTTCCTTCCGACACTTCCTTCCGACACTTCCTTCCGACACTTCCTTCCGACACTTCCTTCCGACACTTCCTTCCGACACTTCCTTCCTTCCTTCCTGCCTTCCGACATTTCCTTCCTTCCTTCCTTCCTTCCTTCCTTCCTTCCTTCCTTCCTTCCTTCCTTCCTTCCTTCCTTCCTTCCTTCCTTCCTTCCTTCCGACACTTCCTTCCGACATTTCCTTCCGACACTTCCTTCCGACACTTCCTTCCGACACTTCCTTCCTTCCGACATTTCCTGCCGACACTTCCTTCTGACACCTCCTTCCTTCCGACACTTCCTTCCGACACTTCCTTCCGACACTTCCTTCCTTCCGACACTTCCTTCCTTCCTTAGGACACTTCCTTCCTTCCTTCCGAAACTTTCTTCTCACACTTCCTTCCATCACTTCCTTCCTTCCTTCCTTCCGACACTTCCTTCCAACACTTCCTTACTTCCTTCCGACATTTCCTTCCTTCCTTCCGACACTTCCTTCCGACACTTCCTTCCTTCCGACACTTCCTTCTTTCGACACTTCCTTCCGACACTTCCTTCCTTCCTTCCTTCCTTCCTTCCTTCCTTCCTTGCTTCCTTTTGACACTTCATTCCGACACTTCCTTCCGACACTTCCTTCCGACACTTCCTTCCTTCCGACACTTCCTTCCGACACTTCCTTCCGACACTTCTTTCCTTGGGACACTTCCTTCCTTCCGACACTTCCTACCGACACTTCCTTCCTTCCGACACTTCCTTCCTTCCTTCCGACACTTCCTTCCTTCCAACACTTCCTTCCTACCTTCCGACAATTTCTTCTGACACTTCCTTCCGACACTTCCTTTGTTCCTTCCGACACTTCCTTCCAACACTTCCTTATTTCCTTCCGAAACTTCCGTCCTTCCTTCCGACACTTCCTTTCGGCACTTCCTTCCTTCCGACACTTCCTTCCGACACTTCCTTCCTTCTGACACTTCCTTCCGACACTTCCTTCCTTCCTTCCTTCCTTCCGACACTTCCTTCCAACACTTCCTTCTGACACTTCCTTCCGACACTTCCTTCCGACACTTCCTTCCTTCCGACACTTCCTTCCTTCCTTCCGACACTTCCTTCCTTTCTTCCGACACTTCCTTCCGACACTTGCTTCCGACACTTCCTTTCTTTCCTTCCTTCCTTCCTTCCTTCCTTCCTTCCTTCCTTCCTTCCTTCCTTCCTTCCTTCCTTCCTTCCTTCCTTCCTTCCTTCCGACACTTCCTTCCGACACTTCCTTCCGACACTTCCTTCCTTCCGACACTTCCTTCCTTCCGACACTTCCTTCCTTCCTTCCGACACTTCCTTCCTTCCGACACTTCCTTCCTTCCTTCCGACACTTCTTTCCTTCCTTCCTTCCGACACTTTCTTCCGACACTTCCTTCCTTCCTTCCTTCCGACACTTCCTTCCGACACTTCCTTCCGACACTTCCTTCCTTCCTTCCTTCCGACACTTCCTTCCTTCCGACACTTCCTTCCGACACTTCCTTCCTTCCGTCCTTCCTTCCGACAATTCCTTCAGTTACTTCCTTCCTTCCGACACTTCCTTCCGACACTTCCTTCTGACACTTCCTTCCTTCCTTCCTTCCTTCCTTCCTTCCTTCCTTCCTTCCTTCCTTCCTTCCTTCCTTCCGACACTTCCTTCCGACACTTCCTTCCGACACTTCCTTCTGACACTTCCTTCCTTCCTTCCTTCTGACACTTCCTTCCTTCCGACACTTCCTTCCTTCCGACACTTCCTTCCTTCCTTCCGACACTTCCTTCCAACACTTCCTTACTTCCTTCCGACATTTCCTTCCTTCCTTCCGACACTTCCTTCCGAGACTTCCTTCCTTCCGACACTTCCTTCTTTCGACACTTCCTTCCGACACTTCCTTCCTTCCTTCCTTCCTTCCTTCCTTCCTTGCTTCCTTTTGACACTTCCTTCCGACACTTCCTTCCGACACTTCCTTCCGACACTTCTTTCCTTGGGACACTTCCTTCCTTCCGACACTTCCTACCGACACTTCCTTCCTTCCGACACTTCCTTCCTTCCTTCCGACACTTCCTTCCTTCCGACACTTCCTTCCTACCTTCCGACAATTTCTTCTGACACTTCCTTCCGACACTTCCTTCCTTCCTTCCGACACTTCCTTCCAACACTTCCTTATTTCCTTCCGACACTTCCGTCCTTCCTTCCGACACTTCCTTCCGGCACTTCCTTCCTTCCGACACTTCCTTCCTTCCGACACTTCCTTCCGACACTTCCTTCCTTCTGACACTTCCTTCCTTCCTTCCTTCCTTCCTTCCTTCCTTCCTTCCTTCCTTCCTTCCTTCCTTCCTTCCTTCCGACACTTCTTTCCAACACTTCCTTCTGACACTTCCTTCCGACACTTCCTTCCAACACTTCCTTCCTTCCGACACTTCCTTCCTTTCTTCCGACACTTCCTTCCGACACTTGCTTCCGACACTTCCTTCCTTCCTTCCTTCCTTCCTTCCTTCCTTCCTTCCTTCCTTCCTTCCTTCCTTCCTTCCTTCCTTCTGACACTTCCTTCCGACACTTCCTTCCTTCCGACACTTCCTTCCTTCCTTCCGACACTTCCTTCCTTCCGACACTTCCTTCCTTCCTTCCGACACTTCTTTCCTTCCTTCCTTCCGACACTTTTTCCCGACACTTCTTTCCTTCCTTCCTTCCGACACTTCCTTCCGACACTTCCTTCCTTCCTTCCTTCCTTCCTTCCTTCCTTCCTTCCTTCCTTCCTTCCTTCCTTCCTTCCTTCCTTCCTTCCTTCCTTCCTTCCGACACTTCCTTCCTTCCTTCCGACACTTCCTTCCGACACTTCCTTCCGACACTTCCTTCCTTCCTTCCTTCCTTCCTTCCTTCCTTCCTTCCTTCCTTCCTTCCTTCCTTCCTTCCTTCCTTCCTTCCGACACTTCCTTCCGACACTTCCTTCCGACACTTCCTTCCTTCCTTCCTTCCGACACTTCCTTCCTTCCTTCCGACACTTCCTTCCTTCCTTCCGACAATTCCTTCCGACACTTCCTTCCTTCCTTCCTTCCTTCCTTCCTTCCTTCCTTCCTTCCTTCCTTCCTTCCTTCCTTCCTTCCTTCCTTCCTTCCTTCCTTCCTTCCTTCCTTCCGACACTTCCTTCCGACACTTCCTTCCTTCCTTCCTTCCTTCCTTCCTTCCTTCCTTCCTTCCT
>JAYKTQ010000373.1:15000-20000 GCA_036010785.1 Ammospiza maritima maritima
CCTCCCTCCCTCCCTCCCTCCCTTCCTTCCTTCCGACACTTCTTTCCGACACTTCCTTCCGACACTTCCTTCCGACACTTCCTTCCGACACTTCCTTCCTTCCTTCCGACACTTCCTTCCGACACTTCCTTCCGACACTTCCTTCTTTCCTTCCGACACTTCCTTCCTTCCTTCAGACACTCACTTCCTTCCGACACTTCCTTCCATCCGACACTTTCTTCCGACACTTCCTTCCGAAACTTCCTTCCGACACTTCCTTCCTTCCGACACTTCCTTCCTTCCTTCCTTCCTTCCTTCCTTCCTTCCTTCCTTCCTTCCTTCCTTCCTTCCTTCCTTCCTTCCTTCCGTCCTTCCTTCCTTCCTTCCTTCCTTCCTTCCTTCCTTCCGACACTTCCTTCCGACACTTCCTTCCGACACTTCCTTCCGACACTTCCTTCCTTCCGAAACTTCCTTCCTTCCTTCCGACACTTCCTGCCTTCCTTCCATCCTTCCGATACTTCCTTCCTTCCTCCCTTCCTTCCTTCCTTCCTTCCTTCCTTCCTTCCTTCCTTCCTTCCTTCCTTCCGACACTTCCTTCCTTCCTTCCGACACTTCCTTCCTTCCTTCCTTCCTTCCTTCCTTCCTTCCTTCCTTCCTTCCTTCCTTCCTTCCTTCCTTCCTTCCTTCCTTCCTTCTGACACTTCCTTCCGACACTTCCTTCCGACAATTCCTTCCTTCCTTCCTTCCTTCCTTCCTTCCTTCCTTCCTTCCTTCCTTCCTTCCTTCCGACACTTCCTTCCGACACTTCCTTCCTTCCTTCCTTCCGACACTTCCTTCCTTCCGACAATTCCTTCCGACACTTCCTTCCTTCCGACACTTCCTTCCTTCCGACACTTCCTTCCTTCCTTCCGACACATCTTTCCTTCCTTCCTTCCGACACTTTCTTCCGACACTTCCTTCCTTCCTTCCTTCCGACACTTCCTTCCGACACTTCCTTCCGACACTTCCTTCCTTCCTTCCTTCCGACACTTCCTTCCGACACTTCCTTCCTTCCGACACTTCCTTCCGACACTTCCTTCCTTCCGTCCTTCCTTCCGACACTTCCTTCCGTCACTTCCTTCCTTCCGACACTTCCTTCCGACACTTCCTTCCTTCCTTCCTTCCTTCCTTCCTTCCTTCCTTCCTTCCTTCCTTCCTTCCTTCCGACACTTCCTTCCTTCCTTCCTTCCGACACTTCCTTCCTTCCGACACTTCCTTCCTTCCTTCCGACACTTCCTTCCGACACTTCCTTCCTTCCTTCCTTCCGACACTTCCTTCCTTCCTTCCTTCCGACACTTCCTTCCGACACTTCCTTCCGACACTTCCTTCCGACACTTCCTTCCTTCCTTCCGACACTTCCTTCCTTCCTTCCTTCCTTCCTTCCTTCCTTCCTTCCTTCCTTCCTTCCTTCCTTCCTTCCTTCCTTCCGACACTTCCTTCCGACACTTCCTTCCGACACTTCCTTCCGACACTTCCTTCCGACACTTCCTTCATTCCGACACTTCCTTCCGACACTTCCTTCCGACACTTCCTTCCTTCCTTCCTTCCTTCCTTCCTTCCTTCCTTCCTTCCTTCCTTCCTTCCTTCCTTCCTTCCTTCCGACACTTCCTTCCGACACTTCCTTCCGACACTTCCTTCCGACACTTCCTTCCGACACTTCCTTCCGACACTTCCTTCCGACACTTCCTTCCGACACTTCCTTCCGACACTTCCTTCCTTCCTTCCGACATTTCCTTCCTTCCTTCCGACACTTCCTTCCGACACTTCCTTCCTTCCGACATTTCCTTCCGACACTTCCTTCTGACACCTCCTTCCTTCCGACACTTCCTTCCAACACTTCCTTCCGACACTTCCTTCCTTCCGACACTTCCTTCCTTCCGACACTCCCTTCCTTCCTTCCGAAACTTTCTTCTGACACTTCCTTCCATCACTTCCTTCCTTCCTTCCGACACTTCCTTCCAACACTTCCTTACTTCCTTCCGACATTTCCTTCCTTCCTTCCGACACTTCCTTCCGACACTTCCTTTCTTCCTTCCTTCCTTCCTTCCTTCCTTCCTTGCTTCCTTTTGACACTTCCTTCCGACACTTCCTTCCGACACTTCCTTCCGACACTTCCTTCCTTCCGACACTTCCTTCCGACACTTCCTTCCGACAATTCCTTCCTTGGGACACTTCCTTCCTTCCGACACTTCCTACCGACACTTCCTTCCTTCCGACACTTCCTTCCTTCCTTCCGACACTTCCTTCCTTCCGACACTTCCTTCCTACCTTCCGACACTTTCTTCTGACACTTCCTTCCGACACTTCCTTCCTTCCTTCCTTCCGACACTTCCTTGTAACACTTCCTTATTTCCTTCCGACACTTCCGTCCTTCCTACCGACACATCCTTCCGGCACTTCCTTCCTTCCTACTCTTCCTTCCTTCCGACACTTCCTTCCTTCCTTCCTTCCTTCCTTCCTTCCTTCCTTCCTTCCTTCCTTCCTTCCTTCCTTCCTTCCGACACTTCCTTCCGACACTTCCTTCCGACACTTCCTTCCGACACTTCCTTCCGACACTTCCTTCCTTCCGACACTTCCTTCCTTCCTTCCTTCCTTCCTTCCGACACTTCCTTCCTTCCTTCCGACACTTCCTTTCTTTCCTTCCTTCCTTCCTTCCTTCCTTCCTTCCTTCCTTCCTTCCTTCCTTCCTTCCTTCCTTCCTTCCGACACTTCCTTCCGACACTTCCTTCCGACACTTCCTTCCTTCCGACACTTCCTTCCTTCCGACACTTCCTTCCTTCCTTCCGACACTTCCTTCCTTCCGACACTTCCTTCCTTCCTTCCGACACTTCCTTCCTTCCGACACTTCCTTCCTTCCTTCCGACACTTCTTTCCTTCCTTCCTTCCGACACTTTCTTCCGACACTTCCTTCCTTCCTTCCTTCCGACACTTCCTTCCGACACTTCCTTCCGACACTTCCTTCCTTCCTTCCTTCCGACACTTCCTTCCGACACTTCCTTCCTTCCGTCCTTCCTTCCGACACTTCCTTCCGTCACTTCCTTCCTTCCGACACTTCCTTCCGACACTTCCTTCCTTCCTTCCTTCCTTCCTTCCTTCCTTCCTTCCTTCCTTCCTTCCTTCCTTCCTTCCGACACTTCCTTCCTTCCGACACTTCCTTCCTTCCGACACTTCCTTCCTTGTTCCGACACTTCCTTCCTTCCTTCCGACACTTCCTTCCTTCCTTCCGACACTTCCTTCCGACACTTCCTTCCGACACTTCCTTCCTTCCTTCCGGCACTTCCTTCCGACACTTCCTTCCGACACTTCCTTTCCTTCCTTCCTTCCTTCCTTCCTTCCTTCCTTCCTTCCTTCCTTCCTTCCTTCCTTCCTTCCTTCCTTCCGACACTTCCTTCCTTCCTTCCTTCCTTCCTTCCTTCCTTCCTTCCTTCCTTCCTTCCGACACTTCCTTCCGACACTTTCTTCCGACACTTCCTTCCGACACTTCCTTCCGACACTTCCTTCATTCCGACACTTCCTTCCGACACTTCCTTCCTTCCTTCCTTCCTTCCTTCCTTCCTTCCTTCCTTCCTTCCTTCCTTCCTTCCTTCCTCCCTCCCTCCCTCCCTTCCTTCCTTCCGACACTTCTTTCCGACACTTCCTTCCGACACTTCCTTCCGACACTTCCTTCCGACACTTCCTTCCTTCCTTCCGACACTTCCTTCCGACACTTCCTTCTTTCCTTCCGACACTTCCTTCCTTCCTTCAGACACTCACTTCCTTCCGACACTTCCTTCCATCCGACACTTTCTTCCGACACTTCCTTCCGAAACTTCCTTCCGACACTTCCTTCCTTCCGACACTTCCTTCCTTCCGACACTTCCTTCCGACACTTCCTTCTTTCCGACACTTTCTGCCTTCCTTCCGACACTTCCTTCCTTCCTTCCTTCCTTCCTTCCTTCCTTCCTTCCTTCCTTCCTTCCTTCCTTCCTTCCTTCCTTCATTCCTTCCTTCCTTCCTTCCGACACTTCCTTCCAACACTTCCTTGCGACACTTCCTTGCGACACTTCCTTCCGACACTTCCTTCCTTCCGACACATCCTTCCTTCCTTCCTTCCGACACTTCCTTCCTTCCTTCAGACACTTCCTTCCGACACATCCTTCCTTCCTTCCTTCCGACACTTCCTGCCTTCCTTCCGACACTTCCTTCCGACACTTCCTTCCGACACTTCCTTTCCTTCCTTCCTTCCTTCCTTCCTTCCTTCCTTCCTTCCTTCCTTCCTTCCTTCCTTCCTTCCTTCCTTCCTTCCATCCTTCCGACACTTCCTTCCTTCCGACACTTCCTTCCTTCCTTCCTTCCGACACTTCCTTCCTTCCTTCCTTCCTTCCTTCCGACACTTCCTTCCGACACTTTCTTCCGACACTTCCTTCCGACACTTCCTTCCGACACTTCCTTCATTCCGACACTTCCTTCCGACACTACCTTCCTTCCTTCCTTCCTTCCTTCCTTCCTTCCTTCCTTCCTTCCTTCCTTCCTTCCTTCCTCCCTCCCTCCCTCCCTCCCTCCCTCCCTCCCTCCCTCCCTTCCTTCCGACACTTCTTTCCGACACTTCCTTCCGACACTTCCTTCCGACACTTCCTTCCGACACTTCCTTCCTTCCTTCCGACATTTCCTTCCGACACTTCCTTCCGACACTTCCTTCCTTCCGACACTTCCTTCCTACCTTCCGACACTTTCTTCTGACACTTCCTTCCGACACTTCCTTCCTTCCTTCCGACACTTCCTTGTAACACTTCCTTATTTCCTTCCGACACTTCCGTCCTTCCTACCGACACATCCTTCCGGCACTTCCTTCCTTCCTACTCTTCCTTCCTTCCGACACTTCCTTCCTTCCTTCCTTCCTTCCTTCCTTCCTTCCTTCCGACACTTCCTTCCGACACTTCCTTCCGACACTTCCTTCCGACACTTCCTTCCTTCCGACACTTCCTTCCTTCCTTCCTTCCTTC
>JAYKTQ010000373.1:27500-82500 GCA_036010785.1 Ammospiza maritima maritima
CTTCCTTCTTTCCGACACTTTCTGCCTTCCTTCCGACACTTCCTTCCTTCCTTCCTTCCTTCCTTCCTTCCTTCCTTCCTTCCTTCCTTCCTTCCTTCCTTCCTTCCTTCCTTCATTCCTTCCTTCCTTCCTTCCGACACTTCCTTCCAACACTTCCTTGCGACACTTCCTTGCGACACTTCCTTCCGACACTTCCTTCCTTCCGACACATCCTTCCTTCCTTCCTTCCGACACTTCCTTCCTTCCTTCAGACACTTCCTTCCGACACATCCTTCCTTCCTTCCTTCCGACACTTCCTGCCTTCCTTCCGACACTTCCTTCCGACACTTCCTTCCGACACTTCCTTTCCTTCCTTCCTTCCTTCCTTCCTTCCTTCCTTCCTTCCTTCCTTCCTTCCTTCCTTCCTTCCTTCCTTCCTTCCTTCCATCCTTCCGACACTTCCTTCCTTCCGACACTTCCTTCCTTCCTTCCTTCCGACACTTCCTTCCTTCCTTCCTTCCTTCCTTCCGACACTTCCTTCCGACACTTTCTTCCGACACTTCCTTCCGACACTTCCTTCCGACACTTCCTTCATTCCGACACTTCCTTCCGACACTACCTTCCTTCCTTCCTTCCTTCCTTCCTTCCTTCCTTCCTTCCTTCCTTCCTTCCTTCCTTCCTCCCTCCCTCCCTCCCTCCCTCCCTCCCTCCCTCCCTCCCTTCCTTCCGACACTTCTTTCCGACACTTCCTTCCGACACTTCCTTCCGACACTTCCTTCCGACACTTCCTTCCTTCCTTCCGACATTTCCTTCCGACACTTCCTTCCGACACTTCCTTCCTTCCGACACTTCCTTCCTACCTTCCGACACTTTCTTCTGACACTTCCTTCAGACACTTCCTTCCTTCCTTCCGACACTTCCTTCCAACACTTCCTTATTTCCTTCCGACACTTCCGTCCTTCCTTCCGACACTTCCTTCCGACACTTCCTTCCTTCCGACACTTCCTTCCTTCCGACACTGCCTTCCTTCCGACACTTCCTTCCTTCCGACACTTCCTTCTGACACTTCCTTCCTTCCTTCCTTCCTTCCTTCCTTCCTTCCTTCCTTCCTTCCTTCCTTCCTTCCTTCCTTCCTTCCTTCCTTCCGACACTTCTTTCCGACACTTCCTTCCGACACTTCCTTCCTTCCTTCCTTCCTTCCTTCCTTCCTTCCTTCCTTCCTTCCTTCCTTCCTTCCTTCCTTCCTTCCTTCCTTCCTTCCTTCCTTCCTTCCTTCCTTCCTTCCGAAACTTCCTTCCGAAACTTCCTTCCTTCCTTCCGAAACTTCCTTCCTTCCTTCCTTCCTCCCCCCTCCCTCCCTTCCTCCCTCCCTCCCTCCCTCCCTCCCTCCATCCTTTCCTTCCTTCCGACACTTCATTCCGACACTTCCTTCCGATACTTCCTTCCTTCCTTCCTTTTCTTTCCTTCATTCCTGCCTTCCTGCCTTCCTGCCTTCCTGCCTTCCTGTCTTCCTTCCTTCCGACACTTCCTTCCGACACTTCCTTCCGACACTTCCTTCCGACACTTCCTTCCTTCCGACACTTCCTTCCATCCAACACTTCCTTCCGACACTTCCTTCCTTCCGACACTTTCTGCCTTCCTTCCGACACTTCCTTCCTTCCTTCCTTCCTTCCTTCCTTCCATCCTTCCTTCCTTCCTTCCTTCCGACACTTCCTTCCTTCCGACACTTCCTTCCTTCCGACACTTCCTTCCCGACACATCCTTCCGACACTTCCTTCCGACACTTCCTTCCGACACTTCCTTCCTTCCCTCCGACACTTCCTTCCTCCTTCGGACACTTCCTTCCTTCCTTCCTTCCTTCCTTCCTTCCTTCCTTCCTTCCGACACTTCCTTCCGTCCTTCCTTCACTTCCTTCCTTCCGACACTTCCTTCCTTCCTTCCTTCCTTCCTTCCTTCCTTCCTTCCTTCCTTCCTTCCTTCCTTCCTTCCTTCCTTCCTTCCTTCCTTCCTTCCGACACTTCCTTCCTTCCTTCCGACACTTCCTTCCTTCCTTCCTTTCGACACTTCCTTCCGTCCTTCCTTCCTTCCTTCCTTCCGACACTTCCTTCCGACACTTCCTTCCGACACTTCCTTCCGACACTTCCTTCCGACACTTCCTTCCTTCCTTCCGACACATCCTTCCTTCCGACACTTCCTTCCTTCCGACACTTCCTTCCGACACTTTCTTCCGACACTTCCTTCCTTCCTTCCTTCCTTCCTTCCTTCCTCCCTTCCTTCCTTCCTTCCTTCCTTCCTTCCTTCCTTCCTTCCTTCCTTCATTCCTTCCTTCCTCCCTCCCTCCCTCCCTCCCTCCCTCCCTCCCTCCCTCCCTCCCTCCCTCCCTCCCTTCCTTCCTTCCGACACTTCTTTCCGACACTTCCTTCCGACACTTCCTTCCGACACTTCCTTCCGACACTTCCTTCCTTCCTTCCGACACTTCCTTCCGACACTTCCTTCCGACACTTCCTTCCTTGGGACACTTCCTTCCTTCCGACACTTCCTTCCGACACTTCCTTCCTTCCGACACTTCCTTCCTTCCTTCCGACACTTCCTTCCTTCCGACACTTCCTTCCTACCTTCCGACACTTTCTTCTGACACTTCCTTCAGACACTTCCTTCCTTCCTTCCGACACTTCCTTCCAACACTTCCTTATTTCCTTCCGACACTTCCGTCCTTCCTTCCGACACTTCCTTCCGACACTTCCTTCCTTCCGACACTTCCTTCCTTCCGACACTTCCTTCCGACACTTCCTTCCTTCCTTCCTTCCTTCCTTCCTTCCTTCCTTCCTTCCTTCCTTCCTTCCGACACTTCCTTCCGACACTTCATTCCGACACTTCCTTCCGACACTTCCTTCCTTCCTTCCTTCCTTCCTTCCTTCCTTCCTTCCTTCCTTCCTTCCTTCCTTCCTTCCTTCCTTCCTTCCTTCCTTCCGACACTTCCTTCCTTCCGACACTTCCTTCCTTCCGACACTTCCTTCCTTCCTTCCGACACTTCCTTCCTTCCTTCCTTCCGACACTTCCTTCCTTCCGACACTTCCTTCCTTCCTTCCTTCCGACACTTCCTTCCTTCCTTCCTTCCTTCCTCCCCCCTCCCTCCCTTCCTCCCTCCCTCCCTCCCTCCCTCCCTCCCTCCCTCCCTCCCTCCCTCCCTCCATCCTTTCCTTCCTTCCGACACTTCATTCCGACACTTCCTTCCAACACTTCCTTCCTTCCTTCCTTCCTTCCGACACTTCCTTCCTTCCTTCCAACACTTCCTTCCTTCCGACACTTCCTTCCTTCCGACACTTCCTTCCGACACTTCCTTCCGACACTTCCTTCCGACACTTCCTTCCTTCCGACCCTTCCTTCCTTCCGACACTTCCTTCCGACACTTCCTTCCTTCCGACACTTCCTTCCTTCCTTCCGACATTTTCTTCTGACACTTCTTTCCTACACTTCCTTCCTTCCTTCCGACACTTCCTTCCAACACTTCCTTATTTCCTTCCGACACTTCCTTCCTTCCTTCCGACACTTCCTTCCGACACTTCCTTCCTTCCGACACTTCCTTCATTCCGACACTTCCTTCCGACACTTCCTTCTTTCCGACACTTTCTGCCTTCCTTCCGACACTTCCTTCCTTCCTTCCTTCCTTCCTTCCTTCCTTCCTTCCTTCCTTCCTTCCGACACTTCCTTCCAACACTTCCTTCCGACACTACTTTCCGACACTTCCTTCCGATACTTCCTTCCTTCCGACACATCCTTCCTTCCTTCCTTCCGACACTTCCTTCCTTCCTTCCGACACTTCCTTCCGACACTTCCTTCCGACACTTCCTTTCCTTCCTTCCTTCCTTCCTTCCTTCCTTCCTTCCTTCCTTCCTTCCTTCCTTCCGTCCTTCCTTCCGACACTTCCTTCCGTCCTTCCTTCCGACACTTCCTTCCGTCCTTCCTTCCGACACTTCCTTCCGACACTTTCTTCCGAAACTTCCTTCCGACACTTCCTTCCGACACTTCCTTCATTCCGACACTTCCTTCCTTCCTTCCTTCCTTCCTTCCTTCCTTCCTTCCTTCCTTCCTTCCTTCCTTCCTTCCTTCCTTCCTTCCTTCCTTCCTCCCTCCCTCCCTCCCTCCCTCCCTCCCTCCCTCCCTCCCTCCCTTCCTTCCGTCCGACACTTCTTTCCGACACTTCCTTCCGACACTTCCTTCCGACACTTCCTTCCGACACTTCCTTCCTTCCTTCCGACACTTCCTTCCGACACTTCCTTCCTTCCTTCCAACACTTCCTTGCTTCGACACTTCCTTCCTTCCTTCCTTCCTACTCTTCCTTCCTTCCTTCCTTCCTTCCTTCCTTCCTTCCTTCCTTCCTTCCTTCCTTCCTTCCTTCCTTCCTTCCTTCCTTCCTTCCTTCCTTCCTTCCTTCCTTCCTTCCTTCCTTCCTTCCTTCCTTCCTTCCCACACTTCCTTCCTTCCCACACTTCCTTCCTTCCTTCCGACACTTCCTTCCTTCCTTCCTTCCTTCCTTCCTTCCTTCCGACACTTCCTTCCGACACTTCCTTCCTTCCTTCCTTCCGACACTTCCTTCCGACACTTCCTTCCGACACTTCCTTCCTTGGGACACTTCCTTCCTTCCGACACTTCCTTCCGAAACTTCCTTCCTTCCGACACTTCCTTCCTTCCTTCCGACACTTCCTTCCTTCCGACACTTCCTTCCTACCTTCCGACACATTCTTCTGACACTTCCTTCCGACACTTCCTTCCTTCCTTCCGACACTTCCTTCCAACACTTCCTTATTTCCTTCCGACACTTCCGTCCTTCCTTCCGACACTTCCTTCCGACACTTCCTTCCTTCCGACACTTCCTTCCTTCCGACACTTCCTTCCGACACTTCCTTCCTTCCTTCCTTCCTTCCTTCCTTCCTTCCTTCCTTCCTTCCTTCCTTCCTTCCTTCCGACACTTCCTTCCTTCCGACACTTCCTTCCGACACTTCCTTCCTACACTTCCTTCCGACACTTCCTTCCGACACTTCCTTCCGACACTTCCTTCCGACACTTCCTTCCTTCCTTCCTTCCTTCCTTCCTTCCTTCCTTCCTTCCTTCCTTCCTTCCTTCCTTCCTTCCTTCGTTCCTTCCTTCGTTCCTTCCTTCCTTCCTTCCTTCCTTCCTTCCTTCCGACACTTACTTCCTTCCTTCCTTCCTCCCCCCTCCCTCCCTTCCTCCCTCCCTCCCTCCCTCCCTCCCTCCCTCCCTCCCTCCCTCCCTCCCTCCCTCCTTTCCTTCCTTCCGACACTTCATTCCGACACTTCCTTCCGACACTTCCTTCCTTCCTTCCTTTTCTTTCCTTCATTCCTGCCTTCCTGCCTTCCTGCCTTCCTGCCTTCCTGTCTTCCTTCCTTCCGACACTTCCTTCCGACACTTCCTTCCGACACTTCCTTCCTTCCTTCCTTCCGACACTTCCTTCCTTCCTTCCAACACTTCCTTTCTTCCGACACTTCCTTCCTTCCGACACTTCCTTCCGACACTTCCTTCCGACACTTCCTTCCGACACTTCCTTCCTTCCTTCCTTCCTCCCCCCTCCCTCCCTTCCTCCCTCCCTCCCTCCCTCCCTCCTTTCCTTCCTTCTGACACTTCATTCCGACACTTCCTTCCGACACTTCCTTCCTTCCTTCCTTTTCTTTCCTTCATTCCTGCCTTCCTGCCTTCCTGCCTTCCTGCCTTCCTGTCTTCCTTCCTTCCGACACTTCCTTCCGACACTTCCTTCCGACACTTCCTTCCTTCCTTCCTTCCGACACTTCCTTCCTTACTTCCAACACTTCCTTCCTTCCGACACTTCCTTCCTTCCGACACTTCCTTCCGACACTTCCTTCCGACACTTCCTTCCGACACTTCCTTCCTTCCGACCCTTCCTTCCTTCCGACACTTCCTTCCGACACTTCCTTCCTTCCGACACTTCCTTCCTTCCTTCCGACATTTTCTTCTGACACTTCCTTCCTACACTTCCTTCCTTCCTTCCGACACTTCCTTCCAACACTTCCTTATTTCCTTCCGACACTTCCTTCCTTCCTTCCGACACTTCCTTCCGACACTTCCTTCCTTCCTTCCTTCCTTCCTTCCTTCCTTCCTTCCTTCCTTCCTTCCTTCCTTCCTTCGTTCCGACACTTCCTTCCAACACTTCCTTCCGACACTACTTTCAGACACTTCCTTCCGACACTTCCTTCCTTCCGACACATCCTTCCTTCCTTCCTTCCGACACTTCCTTCCTTCCTTCCGACACTTCCTTCCGACACTTCCTTCCGACACTTCCTTCCGACACTTCCTTCCTTCCTTCCTTCCTTCCTTCCTTCCTTCCTTCCTTCCTTCCTTCCTTCCTTCCTTCCTTCCGACACTTCCTTCCTTCCTTCCGACACTTCCTTCCGACACTTCCTTCCGACACTTCCTTCCGACACTTCCTTCCTTCCTTCCGACACTTCCTTCCTTCCTTCCTTCCGACACTTCCTTCCTTCCGACACTTCCTTCCTTCCTTCCTTCCGACACTTCCTTCCTTCCTTCCTTCCTCCCCCCTCCCTCCCTTCCTCCCACCCTCCCTCCCTCCCTCCCTCCCTCCCTCCCTCCTTTCCTTCCTTCCGACACTTCATTCCGACACTTCCTTCCGACACTTCCTTCCTTCCTTCCTTCCGACACTTCCTTCCTTCCTTCCAACACTTCCTTCCTTCCGACACTTCCTTCCTTCCGACACTTCCTTCCGACACTTCCTTCCGACACTTCCTTCCGACCCTTCCTTTCTTCCGACACTTCCTTCCTTCCTTCCGACATTTTCTTCTGACACTTCCTTCCTACACTTCCTTCCTTCCTTCCGACACTTCCTTCCAACACTTCCTTATTTCCTTCCGACACTTCCTTCCTTCCTTCCGACACTTCCTTCCGACACTTCCTTCCTTCCGACACTTCCTTCCTTCCGACACTTCCTTCCTTCCGACACTTCCTTCCGACACTTCCTTCTTTCCGACACTTTCTGCCTTCCTTCCGACACTTCCTTCCTTCCTTCCTTCCTTCCTTCCTTCCTTCCTTCCTTCCTTCCTTCCTTCCTTCCTTCCTTCCTTCCTTCCTTCCTTCCTTCCTTCCTTCCTTCCTTCCTTCCTTCCAACACTTCCTTCCGACACTACTTTCCGACACTTCCTTCCGACATTTCCTTCCTTCCGACACATCCTTCCTTCCTTCCTTCCGACACTTCCTTCCTTCCTTCCGACACTTCCTTCCGACACTTCCTTCCGACACTTCCTTTCCTTCCTTCCTTCCTTCCTTCCTTCCTTCCTTCCTTCCTTCCTTCCGTCCTTCCTTCCGACACTTCCTTCCTTCCTTCCTTCCTTCCTTCCTTCCTTCCGACACTTCCTTCCGACACTTTCTTCCGAAACTTCCTTCCGACACTTCCTTCCGACACTTCCTTCATTCCGACACTTCCTTCCGACACTTCCTTCCTTCCTTCCTTCCTTCCTTCCTTCCTTCCTTCCTTCCTTCCTTCCTTCCTTCCTTCCTTCCTTCCTTCCTCCCTCCCTCCCTCCCTCCCTCCCTCCCTCCCTCCCTCCCTTCCTTCCTTCCGACACTTCTTTCCGACACTTCCTTCCGACACTTCCTTCCGACACTTCCTTCCGACACTTCCTTCCTTCCTTCCGACACTTCCTTCCGACACTTCCTTCCGACACTTCCTTCTTTCCTTCCGACACTTCGTTCCTTCCTTCAGACACTCACTTCCTTCCGACACTTCCTTCCATCCGACACTTTCTTCCGACACTTCCTTCCGACACTTTCTTCCGACACTTCCTTCCGACACTTCCTTCCTTCCGACACTTCCTTCCTTCCATCCTTCTTTCCTTCCTTCCGACACTTCCTTCCTTCCGACACTTCCTTCCTTCCGACACTTCCTTCCCGACACTTCCTTCCGACACTTCCTTCCGACACTTCCTTCCGACACTTCCTTCCTTCCCTCCGACACTTCCTTCCTCCTTCGGACACTTCCTTCCTTCCTTCCTTCCTTCCGACACTTCCTTCCTTCCTTCCGACACTTCCTTCCTTCCTTCCGACACTTCCTTCCTTCCGACACTTCCTTCCTTCCTTCCTTCCTTCCTTCCTTCCTTCCTTCCTTCCTTCCTTCCTTCCTTCCTTCCTTCCTTCCTTCCTTCCTTCCTTCCTCCCTTCCTTCCTTCCTTCCTTCCTTCCTTCCTTCCGACACTTCCTTCCTTCCTTCCTTTCGACACTTCCTTCCGTCCTTCCTTCCTTCCTTCCATCCTTCCGACACTTCCTTCCGACACTTCCTTCCGACACTTCCTTCCGACACTTCCTTCCGACACTTCCTTCCTTCCTTCCAACACTTCCTTGCTTCGACACTTCCTTCCTTCCTTCCTTCCGACACTTCCTTCCTTCCTTCCTTCCTTCCTTCCTTCCTTCCTTCCTTCCTTCCTTCCGACACTTCCTTCCTTCCGACACTTCCTTCCTTCCGACACTTCCTTCCTTCCGACACTTCCTTACTTCCTTCCGACACTTCCTTCCTTCCGACACTTCCTTCCTACCTTCCGACACTTTCTTCTGACACTTCCTTCCGACACTTCCTTCCTTCCTTCCGACACTTCCTTCCGACACTTCCTTCCTTCCGACACTTCCTTCTTTCCGACACTTCCTTCCGACACTTCCTTCCGACACTTCCTTCCTTCCTTCCTTCCTTCCTTCCTTCCTTCCTTCCGACACTTCCTTCCGACACTTCCTTCCGACACTTCCTTCCGACACTTCCTTCCGACACTTCCTTCCGACACTTCCTTCCTTCCTTCCTTCCGACACTTCCTTCCTTCCTTCCTTCCTCCCCCCTCCCTCCCTTCCTCCCTCCCTCCCTCCCTCCCTCCCTCCCTCCCTCCCTCCCTCCCTCCCTCCCTCCTTTCCTTCCTTCCGACACTTCATTCCGACACTTCCTTCCTTCCGACACTTCCTTCCTCCCCTCCGACACTTCCTTCCTCCTTCGGACACTTCGTTCCTTCCTTCCTTCCTTCCGACACTTCCTTCCTTCCGACACTTCCTTCCTTCCTTCCGACACTTCCTTCCTTCCTTCCGACACTTCCTTCCTTCCTTCCTTCCTTCCTTCCTTCCTTCCTTCCTTCCTTCCTTCCGACACTTCCTTCCTTCCTTCCTTCCTTCCGACACTTCCTTCCTTCCTTCCTTTCGACACTTCCTTCCGTCCTTCCTTCCTTCCTTCCTTCCTTCCTTCCATCCTTCCGACACTTCCTTCCGACACTTCCTTCCGACACTTACTTCCGACACTTCCTTCCGACACTTCCTTCCGACACTTCCTTCCTTCCTTCCTTCCTTCCTCCCCCCTCCCTCCCTTCCTCCCTCCCTCCCTCCCTCCCTCCCTCCCTCCCTCCCTCCTTTCCTTCCTTCCGACACTTCATTCCGACACTTCCTTCCGACACTTCCTTCCTTCCTTCCTTTTCTTTCCTTCATTCCTGCCTTCCTGCCTTCCTGCCTTCCTGCCTTCCTGTCTTCCTTCCTTCCGACACTTGCTTCCGACACTTCCTTCCGACACTTCCTTCCGACACTTCCTTCCGACACTTCCTTCCTTCCGACACTTCCTTCCATCCAACACTTCCTTCCGACACTTCCTTCCTTCCGACACTTTCTGCCTTCCTTCCGACACTTCCTTCCTTCCTTCCTTCGTTCCTTCCTTCCTTCCTTCCTTCCTTCCTTCCTTCCTTCCTTCCTTCTTTCCTTCCTTCCTTCCTTCCTTCCTTCCTTCCTTCCATCCTTCCTTCCTTCCTTCCGACACTTCCTTCCGACACTTCCTTCCGACACTTCCTTCCGACACTTCCTTCCTTCCTTCCAACACTTCCTTGCTTCGACACTTCCTTCCTTCCTTCCTTTTGACACTTCCTTCCTTCCTTCCTTCCTTCCTTCCTTCCTTCCTTCCTTCCTTCCTTCCTTCCTTCCTTCCTTCCTTCCTTCCTTCCTTCCTTCCTTCCTTCCTTCCTTCCGACACTTCCTTCCGACACTTCCTTCCGACACTTCCTTCCTTCCTTCCGACACTTCCTTCCTTCCTTCCTTCCGACACTTCCTTCCTTCCGACACTTCCTTCCTTCCTTCCTTCCGACACTTCCTTCCTTCCTTCCTTCCTCCCCCCTCCCTCCCTTCCTCCCTCCCTCCCTCCCTCCCTCCCTCCCTCCCTCCTTTCCTTCCTTCCGACACTTCATTCCGACACTTCCTTCCGACACTTCCTTCCTTCCTTCCTTTTCTTTCCTTCATTCCTGCCTTCCTGCCTTCCTGCCTTCCTGCCTTCCTGTCTTCCTTCCTTCCGACACTTCCTTCCGACACTTCCTTCCGACACTTCCTTCCTTCCTTCCTTCCGACACTTCCTTCCTTCCTTCCAACACTTCCTTCCTTCCGACACTTCCTTCCTTCCGACACTTCCTTCCGACACTTCCTTCCGACACTTCCTTCCGACCCTTCCTTCCTTCCGACCCTTCCTTCCTTCCGACACTTCCTTCCGACACTTCCTTCCTTTCGACACTTCCTTCCTTCCTTCCGACATTTTCTTCTGACACTTCCTTCCTACACTTCCTTCCTTCCTTCCGACACTTCCTTCCAACACTTCCTTATTTCCTTCCGACACTTCCTTCCTTCCTTCCGACACTTCCTTCCGACACTTCTGTCCTTCCGACACTTCCTTCCTTCCGACACTTCCTTCCGACACTTCCTTCTTTCCGACACTTTCTGCCTTCCTTCCGACACTTCCTTCCTTCCTTCCTTCCTTCCTTCCTTCCTTCCTTCCTTCCTTCCTTCCTTCCGACACTTCCTTCCGACACTTCCTTCCGACACTTCCTTCCGACACTTCCTTCCTTCCGACACTTCCTTCCATCCAACACTTCCTTCCGACACTTCCTTCCTTCCGACACTTTCTGCCTTCCTTCCGACACTTCCTTCCTTCCTTCCTTCCTTCCTTCCTTCCTTCCTTCCTTCCTTCCTTCCTTCCTTCCTTCCTTCCTTCTTTCCTTCCTTCCTTCCTTCCTTCCTTCCTTCCATCCTTCCTTCCTTCCTTCCGACACTTCCTTCCGACACTTCCTTCCGACACTTCCTTCCGACACTTCCTTCCTTCCTTCCAACACTTCCTTGCTTCGACACTTCCTTCCTTCCTTCCTTTTGACACTTCCTTCCTTCCTTCCTTCCTTCCTTCCTTCCTTCCTTCCTTCCTTCCTTCCTTCCTTCCTTCCTTCCTTCCTTCCTTCCGACACTTCCTTCCTTCCTTCCTTCCTTCCTTCCTTCCTTCCTTCCTTCCTTCCTTCCTTCCTTCCTTCCTTCCGACACTTCCTTCCTTCCGACACTTCCTTCCTTCCTTCCTTCCGACACTTCCTTCCTTCCTTCCTTCCTTCCTCCCCCCTCCCTCCCTTCCTCCCTCCCTCCCTCCCTCCCTCCCTCCCTCCCTCCCTCCCTCCTTTCCTTCCTTCCGACACTTCCTTCCTTCCGACACTTCCTTCCTTCCTTCCTTCCTTCCTTCCTTCCTTCCTTCCTTCCTTCCGACACTTCCTTCCGACACTTTCTTCCGACACTTTCTTCCGACACTTCCTTCCGACACTTCCTTCCGACACTTCCTTCATTCCGACACTTCCTTCCGACACTTCCTTCCTGCCTTCCTTCCTTCCTTCCTTCCTTCCTTCCTTCCTTCCTTCCTTCCTCCCTCCCTCCCTCCCTCCCTCCCTCCCTCCCTCCCTTCCTTCCGACACTTCTTTCCGACACTTCCTTCCAACACTTCCTTCCGACACTTCCTTCCGACACTTCCTTCCTTCCTTCCGACACTTCCTTCCGACACTTCCTCCCGACACTTCCTTCTTTCCTTCCGACACTTCCTTCCTTCCTTCAGACACTCACTTCCTTCCAACACTTCCTTCCATCCGACACTTTCTTCCGACACTTCCTTCCGACACTTTCTTCCGACACTTCCTTCCGACACATCCTTCCTTCCGACACTTCCTTCCTTCCATCCTTCCTTCCTTTCTTCCGACACTTCCTTCCTTCCGACACTTCCTTCCTTCCGACACTTCCTTCCGACACTTCCTTCCGACACTTCCTTCCTTCCCTCCGACACTTCCTTCCTCCTTCGGACACTTCCTTCCTTCCTTCCTTCCTTCCTTCCTTCCGACACTTCCTTCCTTGCGACACTTCCTTCCTTCCTTCCGACACTTCCTTCCTTCCGACACTTCCTTCCTTCTTTCCTTCCTTCCTTCCTTCCTTCCTTCCTTCCTTCCTTCCTTCCGACACTTCCTTCCTTCCTTCCTTTCGACACTTCCTTCCGTCCTTCCTTCCTTCCTTCCTTCCTTCCTTCCATCCTTCCGACACTTCCTTCCGACACTTCCTTCCGACACTTCCTTCCGACACTTCCTTCCGACACTTCCTTCCTTCCTTCCAACACTTCCTTGCTTCGACAATTCCTTCCTTCCTTCCTTCCGACACTTCCTTCCTTCCTTCCTTCCTTCCTTCCTTCCTTCCTTCCTTCCTTCCTTCCTTCCTTCCTTCCTTCCTTCCTTCCAACACTTCCTTCCTTCCGACACTTCCTTCCTTCCGACACTTCCTTACTTCCTTCCGACACTTCCTTCCTTCCGACACTTCCTTCCTACCTTCCGACACTTTCTTCTGACACTTCCTTCCGACACTTCCTTCCTTCCTTCCGACACTTCCTTCCGACACTTCCTTCCTTCCTTCCTTCCTTCCTTCCGACACTTCCTTCCGACACTTCCTTCCTTCCTTCCTTCCTTCCTTCCTTCCTTCCTTCCTTCCTTCCTTCCTTCCTTCCTTCCTTCCTTCCTTCCTTCCGACACTTCCTTCCGACACTTCCTTCCGACACTTCCTTCCTTCCGACACTTCCTTCCTTCCGACACTTCCTTCCTTCCGACACTTCCTTACTTCCTTCCGACACTTCCTTCCTTCCGACACTTCCTTCCTACCTTCCGACACTTTCTTCTGACACTTCCTTCCGACACTTCCTTCCTTCCTTCCGACACTTCCTTCCGACACTTCCTTCCTTCCGACACTTCCTTCTTTCCGACACTTCCTTCCGACACTTCCTTCCGACACTTCCTTCCTTCCTTCCTTCCTTCCTTCCTTCCTTCCTTCCTTCCTTCCTTCCTTCCTTCCTTCCTTCCGACACTTCCTTCCGACACTTCCTTCCGACACTTCCTTCCGACACTTCCTTCCGACACTTCCTTCCGACACTTCCTTCCTTCCTTCCTTCCTTCCTTCCTTCCTTCCTTCCTTCCTTCCTTCCTTCCGACACTTCCTTCCTTCCTTCCTTCCTCCCCCCTCCCTCCCTTCCTCCCTCCCTCCCTCCCTCCCTCCCTCCCTCCCTCCCTCCCTCCCTCCTTCCTTCCTTCCGACACTTCATTCCGACACTTCCTTCCTTCCGACACTTCCTTCCTCCCCTCCGACACTTCCTTCCTCCTTCGGACACTTCGTTCCTTCCTTCCTTCCTTCCGACACTTCCTTCCTTCCGACACTTCCTTCCTTCCTTCCGACACTTCCTTCCTTCCGACACTTCCTTCCTTCCTTCCTTCCTTCCTTCCTTCCTTCCTTCCTTCCTTCCGACACTTCCTTCCTTCCTTCCTTCCTTCCGACACTTCCTTTCTTCCTTCCTTTCGACACTTCCTTCCGTCCTTCCTTCCTTCCTTCCTTCCTTCCTTCCTTCCATCCTTCCGACACTTCCTTCCGACACTTCCTTCCGACACTTACTTCCGACACTTCCTTCCGACACTTCCTTCCGACACTTCCTTCCTTCCTTCCTTCCTTCCTCCCCCCTCCCTCCCTTCCTCCCTCCCTCCCTCCCTCCCTCCCTCCCTCCCTCCCTCCTTTCCTTCCTTCCGACACTTCATTCCGACACTTCCTTCCGACACTTCCTTCCTTCCTTCCTTTTCTTTCCTTCATTCCTGCCTTCCTGCCTTCCTGCCTTCCTGCCTTCCTGTCTTCCTTCCTTCCGACACTTGCTTCGACACTTCCTTCCGACACTTCCTTCCGACACTTCCTTCCGACACTTCCTTCCTTCCGACACTTCCTTCCATCCAACACTTCCTTCCGACACTTCCTTCCTTCCGACACTTTCTGCCTTCCTTCCGACACTTCCTTCCTTCCTTCCTTCCTTCCTTCCTTCCTTCCTTCCTTCCTTCCTTCCTTCCTTCCTTCCTTCCTTCTTTCCTTCCTTCCTTCCTTCCTTCCTTCCTTCCATCCTTCCTTCCTTCCTTCCGACACTTCCTTCCGACACTTCCTTCCGACACTTCCTTCCGACACTTCCTTCCTTCCTTCCAACACTTCCTTGCTTCGACACTTCCTTCCTTCCTTCCTTTTGACACTTCCTTCTTCCTTCCTTCCTTCCTTCCTTCCTTCCTTCCTTCCTTCCTTCCTTCCTTCCTTCCTTCCTTCCTTCCTTCCTTCCTTCCTTCCTTCCTTCCTTCCGACACTTCCTTCCTTCCTTCCGACACTTCCTTCCTTCCTTCCTTCCGACACTTCCTTCCTTCCGACACTTCCTTCCTTCCTTCCTTCCGACACTTCCTTCCTTCCTTCCTTCCTCCCCCCTCCCTCCCTTCCTCCCTCCCTCCCTCCCTCCCTCCCTCCCTCCCTCCTTTCCTTCCTTCCGACACTTCATTCCGACACTTCCTTCCGACACTTCCTTCCTTCCTTCCTTTTCTTTCCTTCATTCCTGCCTTCCTGCCTTCCTGCCTTCCTGCCTTCCTGTCTTCCTTCCTTCCGACATTTCCTTCCGACACTTCCTTCCGACACTTCCTTCCTTCCTTCCTTCCGACACTTCCTTCCTTCCTTCCAACACTTCCTTCCTTCCGACACTTCCTTCCTTCCGACACTTCCTTCCGACACTTCCTTCCGACACTTCCTTCCGACCCTTCCTTCCTTCCGACCCTTCCTTCCTTCCGACACTTCCTTCCGACACTTCCTTCCTTTCGACACTTCCTTCCTTCCTTCCGACATTTTCTTCTGACACTTCCTTCCTACACTTCCTTCCTTCCTTCCGACACTTCCTTCCAACACTTCCTTATTTCCTTCCGACACTTCCTTCCTTCCTTCCGACACTTCCTTCCGACACTTCTGTCCTTCCGACACTTCCTTCCTTCCGACACTTCCTTCCGACACTTCCTTCTTTCCGACACTTTCTGCCTTCCTTCCGACACTTCCTTCCTTCCTTCCTTCCTTCCTTCCTTCCTTCCTTCCTTCCGACACTTCCTTCCGACACTTCCTTCCGACACTTCCTTCCGACACTTCCTTCCTTCCGACACTTCCTTCCATCCAACACTTCCTTCCGACACTTCCTTCCTTCCGACACTTTCTGCCTTCCTTCCGACACTTCCTTCCTTCCTTCCTTCCTTCCTTCCTTCCTTCCTTCCTTCCTTCCTTCCTTCCTTCCGACACTTCCTTCCGACACTTCCTTCCGACACTTCCTTCCGACACTCCTTCCGACACTTCCTTCCTTCCGACACTTCCTTCCATCCAACACTTCCTTCCGACACTTCCTTCCTTCCGACACTTTCTGCCTTCCTTCCGACACTTCCTTCCTTCCTTCCTTCCTTCCTTCCTTCCTTCCTTCCTTCCTTCCTTCCTTCCTTCCTTCCTTCCTTCCTTCCTTCCTTCCTTCCTTCCTTCTTTCCTTCCTTCCTTCCTTCCTTCCTTCCTTCCATCCTTCCTTCCTTCCTTCCGACACTTCCTTCCGACACTTCCTTCCGACACTTCCTTCCGACACTTCCTTCCTTCCTTCCAACACTTCCTTGCTTCGACACTTCCTTCCTTCCTTCCTTTTGACACTTCCTTCCTTCCTTCCTTCCTTCCTTCCTTCCTTCCTTCCTTCCTTCCTTCCTTCCTTCCTTCCTTCCTTCCTTCCTTCCTTCCTTCCTTCCGACACTTCCTTCCTTCCTTCCTTCCTTCCTTCCTTCCTTCCTTCCTTCCTTCCTTCCTTCCTTCCTTCCTTCCTTCCTTCCTTCCTTCCTTCCGACACTTCCTTCCTTCCGACACTTCCTTCCTTCCTTCCTTCCGACACTTCCTTCCTTCCTTCCTTCCTTCCTCCCCCCTCCCTCCTTCCTCCCTCCCTCCCTCCCTCCCTCCCTCCCTCCCTCCCTCCTTTCCTTCCTTCCGACACTTCATTCCGACACTTCCTTCCGACACTTCCTTCCTTCCTTCCTTTTCTTTCCTTCATTCCTGCCTTCCTGCCTTCCTGCCTTCCTGCCTTCCTGTCTTCCTTCCTTCCGACACTTCCTTCCGACACTTCCTTTCGACACTTCCTTCCTTCCTTCCTTCCGACACTTCCTTCCTTCCTTCCAACACTTCCTTCCTTCCGACACTTCCTTCCTTCCGACACTTCCTTCCGACACTTCCTTCCGACACTTCCTTCCGACCCTTCCTTCCTTCCGACCCTTCCTTCCTTCCGACACTTCCTTCCGACACTTCCTTCCTTTCGACACTTCCTTCCTTCCTTCCGACATTTTCTTCTGACACTTCCTTCCTACACTTCCTTCCTTCCTTCCGACACTTCCTTCCAACACTTCCTTATTTCCTTCCGACACTTCCTTCCTTCCTTCCGAGACTTCCTTCCGACACTTCTGTCCTTCCGACACTTCCTTCCTTCCGACACTTCCTTCCGACACTTCCTTCTTTCCGACACTTCCTTCCTTCCTTCCTTCCTTCCTTCCTTCCTTCCTTCCTTCCTTCCTTCCTTCCTTCCTTCCTTCCTTCCGACACTTCCTTCCGACACTTCCTTCCGACACTACTTTCCGACACTTCCTTCCGACACTTCCTTCCTTCCGACACTTCCTTCCTTCCTTCCTTCCTTCCTTCCTTCCGACACTTCCTTCCGACACTTTCTTCCGACACTTTCTTCCGACACTTCCTTCCGACACTTCCTTCCGACACTTCCTTCATTCCGACACTTCCTTCCGACACTTCCTTCCTTCCTTCCTTCCTTCCTTCCTTCCTTCCTTCCTTCCTTCCTTCCTTCCTTCCTTCCTTCCTTCCTTCCTTCCTTCCTTCCTTCCTCCCTCCGTCCCTCCCTCCCTCCCTCCCTCCCTCCCTCCCTCCCTCCCTTCCTTCCGACACTTCTTTCCGACACTTCCTTCCAATACTTCCTTCCGACACTTCCTTCCGACACTTCCTTCCTTCCTTCCGACACTTCCTTCCGACACTTCCTCCCGACACTTCCTTCTTTCCTTCCGACACTTCCTTCCTTCCTTCAGACACTCACTTCCTTCCAACACTTCCTTCCATCCGACACTTTCTTCCGACACTTCCTTCCGACACTTTCTTCCGACACTTCCTTCCGACACATCCTTCCTTCCGACACTTCCTTCCTTCCATCCTTCCTTCCTTTCTTCCGACACTTCCTTCCTTCCGACACTTCCTTCCTTCCGACACTTCCTTCCGACACTTCCTTCCGACACTTCCTTCCTTCCCTCCGACACTTCCTTCCTCCTTCGGACACTTCCTTCCTTCCTTCCTTCCTTCCTTCCGACACTTCCTTCCTTGCGACACTTCCTTCCTTCCTTCCGACACTTCCTTCCTTCCGACACTTCCTTCCTTCTTTCCTTCCTTCCTTCCTTCCTTCCTTCCTTCCTTCCTTCCTTCCTTCCTTCCTTCCGACACTTCCTTCCTTCCTTCCTTTCGACACTTCCTTCCGTCCTTCCTTCCTTCCTTCCTTCCTTCCTTCCTTCCATCCTTCCGACACTTCCTTCCGACACTTCCTTCCGACACTTCCTTCCGACACTTCCTTCCGACACTTCCTTCCTTCCTTCCAACACTTCCTTGCTTCGACAATTCCTTCCTTCCTTCCTTCCGACACTTCCTTCCTTCCTTCCTTCCTTCCTTCCTTCCTTCCTTCCTTCCTTCCTTCCTTCCTTCCTTCCTTCCTTCCTTCCAACACTTCCTTCCTTCCGACACTTCCTTCCTTCCGACACTTCCTTACTTCCTTCCGACACTTCCTTCCTTCCGACACTTCCTTCCTACCTTCCGACACTTTCTTCTGACACTTCCTTCCGACACTTCCTTCCTTCCTTCCGACACTTCCTTCCGACACTTCCTTCCTTCCTTCCTTCCTTCCTTCCTTCCTTCCGACACTTCCTTCCGACACTTCCTTCCTTCCTTCCTTCCTTCCTTCCTTCCTTCCTTCCTTCCTTCCTTCCTTCCTTCCGACACTTCCTTCCGACACTTCCTTCCGACACTTCCTTCCGACACTTCCTTCCGACACTTCCTTCCTTCCTTCGAACACTTCCTTGCTTCGACAATTCCTTCCTTCCTTCCTTCCTTCCGACACTTCCTTCCTTCCTTCCTTCCTTCCTTCCTTCCTTCCTTCCTTCCTTCCTTCCTTCCTTCCTTCCTTCCTTCCTTCCTTCCTACCGACACTTCCTTCCTACCGACACTTCCTTCCTTCCGACACTTCCTTCCTTCCGACACTTCCTTTCTTCCTTCCGACACTTCCTTCCTTCCGACACTTCCTTCCTACCTTCCGACACTTTCTTCTGACACTTCCTTCCGACACTTCCTTCCTTCCTTCCGACACTTCCTTCCGACACTTCCTTCCTTCCTTCCCTCCTTCCTTCCTTCCGACACTTCCTTCCGACACTTCCTTCCTTCCTTCCTTCCTTCCTTCCTTCCTTCCTTCCTTCCTTCCTTCCTTCCTTCCTTCCTTCCTTCCTTCCTTCCGACACTTCCTTCCGACACTTCCTTCCGACACTTCCTTCCGACACTTCCTTCCGACACTTCCTTCCTTCCTTCCTTCCTTCCTTCCTTCCTTCCTTCCTTCCTTCCTTCCTTCCTTCCTTCCTTCCTTCCTTCCTTCCTTCCTTCCTTCCATCCTTCCTTCCTTCCTTCCTTCCTTCCTTCCTTCCGACACTTCCTTCCGACACTTCCTTCCGACACTTCCTTCCGACACTTCCTTCCTTCCTTCCAACACTTCCTTGCTTCGACACTTCCTTTCTTCCTTCCTTTTGACACTTCCTTCCTTCCTTCCTTCCTTCCTTCCTTCCTTCCTTCCTTCCTTCCTTCCTTCCTTCCTTCCTTCCTTCCTTCCGACACTTCCTTCCGACACTTCCTTCCGACACTTCCTTCCTTCCTTCCGACACTTCCTTCCTTCCTTCCGACACTTCCTTCCTTCCTTCCTTCCGACACTTCCTTCCTTCCGACACTTCCTTCCTTCCTTCCTTCCGACACTTCCTTCCTTCCTTCCTTCCTCCCCCCTCCCTCCCTTCCTCCCTCCCTCCCTCCCTCCCTCCCTCCCTCCCTCCCTCCCTCCCTCCCTCCCTCCCTCCTTTCCTTCCTTCCGACACTTCATTCCGACACTTCCTTCCGACACTTCCTTCCTTCCTTCCTTTTCTTTCCTTCATTCCAGCCTTCCTGCCTTCCTGCCTTCCTGACTTCCTGTCTTCCTTCCTTCCGACACTTCCTTCCGACACTTCCTTCCGACACTTCCTTCCTTCCTTCCTTCGACACTTCCTTCCTTCCTTCCAACACTTCCTTCCTTCCGACACTTCCTTCCTTCCGACACTTCCTTCCGACACTTCCTTCCGACACTTCCTTCCGACCCTTCCTTCCTTCCGACCCTTCCTTCCTTCCGACACTTCCTTCCGACACTTCCTTATTTCCTTCCGACACTTCCTTCCTTCCTTCCGACACTTCCTTCCGACACTTCCTTCCTTCCGACACTTCCTTCCTTCCGACACTTCCTTCCGACACTTCCTTCTTTCCGACACTTTCTGCCTTCCTTCCGACACTTCCTTCCTTCCTTCCTTCCTTCCTTCCTTCCTTCCTTCCTTCCTTCCTTCCTTCCTTCCTTCCTTCCTTCCGACACTTCCTTCCGACACTTCCTTCCGACACCTCCTTCCGACACTACTTTCCGACACTTCCTTCCGACACTTCCTTCCTTCCGACACATCCTTCCTTCCTTCCTTCCGACACTTCCTTCCGACACTTCCTTCCGACACTTCCTTTCCTTCCTTCCTTCCTTCCTTCCTTCCTTCCTTCCTTCCTTCCTTCCT
The DNA here is from genome assembly GCA_036010785.1 of Ammospiza maritima maritima. Taxonomy (NCBI): domain Eukaryota; kingdom Metazoa; phylum Chordata; class Aves; order Passeriformes; family Passerellidae; genus Ammospiza; species Ammospiza maritima. The sequence goes on from JAYKTQ010000373.1 coordinate 47,534, forward strand.
TCCTTCCTTCCTTCCTTCCTTCCTTCCTTCCGACACTTCCTTCCGACACTTTCTTCCGACACTTCCTTCCGACACTTTCTTCCGACACTTCCTTCCGACACTTCCTTCCGACACTTCCTTCATTCCGACACTTCCTTCCTTCCTTCCTTCCTTCCTTCCTTCCTTCCTTCCTTCCTTCCTTCCTTCCTTCCTTCCTTCCTTCCTTCCTTCCTTCCTTCCTTCCTTCCTTCCTTCCTTCCTTCCTTCCTTCCTTCCTCCCTCCCTCCCTCCCTCCCTCCCTCCCTCCCTCCCTCCCTTCCTTCCTTCCAGCACTTCTTTCCGACACTTCCTTCCGACACTTCCTTCCGACACTTCCTTCCGACACTTCCTTCCTTCCTTCCGACACTTCCTTCCGACACTTCCTTCCGACACTTCCTTCTTTCCTTCCGACACTTCCTTCCTTCCTTCAGACACTCACTTCCTTCCGACACTTCCTTCCATCCGACACTTTCTTCCGACACTTCCTTCCGACACTTCCTTCCTTCCGACACTTCCTTCCTTCCATCCTTCCTTCCTTTCTTCCGACACTTCCTTCCTTCCGACACTTCCTTCCTTCCGACACTTCCTTCCCGACACTTCCTTCCGACACTTCCTTCCGACACTTCCTTCCTTCCCTCCGACACTTCCTTCCTCCTTCGGACACTTCCTTCCTTCCTTCCTTCCTTCCGACACTTCCTTCCTTGCGACACTTCCTTCCTTCCTTCCGACACTTCCTTCCTTCCGACACTTCCTTCCTTCTTTCCTTCCTTCCTTCCTTCCTTCCTTCCTTCCTTCCTTCCTTCCTTCCTTCATTCCTTCCTTCCGACACTTCCTTCCTTCCTTCCTTTCGACACTTCCTTCCGTCCTTCCTTCCGACCCTTCCTTCCTTCCTTCCTTCCTTCCTTCCTTCCTTCCTTCCTTCCTTCCTTCCTTCCTTCCTCCCTCCCTCCCTCCCTCCCTCCCTCCCTCCCTCCTTTCCTTCCTTCCGACACTTCATTCCGACACTTCCTTCCTTCCGACACTTCCTTCATCCCCTCCGACACTTCCTTCCTCCTTCGGACACTTCCTTCCTTCCTTCCTTCCTTCCGACACTTCCTTCCTTCCGACATTTCCTTCCTTCCTTCCGACACTTCCTTCCCTCCGACACTTCCTTCCTTCCGACACTTCCTTACTTCCTTCCGACACTTCCTTCCTTCCGACACTTCCTTCCTACCTTCCGACACTTTCTTCTGACACTTCCTTCCGACACTTCCTTCCTTCCTTCCGACACTTCCTTCCGACACTTCCTTCCTTCCTTCCTTCCTTCCTTCCTTCCTTCCGACACTTCCTTCCGACACTTCCTTCCTTCCGACACTTCCTTCCTTCCTTCCTTCCTTCCTTCCTTCCTTCCTTCCTTCCTTCCTTCCTTCCTTCCTTCCTTCCTTCCTTCCTTCCGACACTTCCTTCCGACACTTCCTTCCGACACTTTCTTCCGACACTTCCTTCCGACACTTCCTTCCTTCCTTCCTTCCTTCCTTCCTTCCTTCCTTCCTTCCTTCCTTCCTTCCTTCCTTCCTTCCTTCCTTCCTTCCTTCCGACACTTCCTTCCGACACTTCCTTCCTTCCTTCCGACACTTCCTTCCTTCCTTCCTTCCTCCCCCCCTCCCTCCCTTCCTCCCTCCCTCCCTCCCTCCCTCCCTCCCTCCCTCCCTCCTTTCCTTCCTTCCGACACTTCATTCCGACACTTCCTTCCTTCCGACACTTCCTTCCTCCCCTCCGACACTTCCTTCCTCCTTCGGACACTTCCTTCCTTCCTTCCTTCCTTCCTTCCGACACTTCCTTCCTTCCGACATTTCCTTCCTTCCTTCCGACACTTCCTTCCTTCCGACACTTCCTTCCTTCCTTCCTTCCTTCCTTCCTTCCTTCCTTCCTTCCTTCCTTCCTTCCTTCCTTCCTTCCTTCCTTCCTTCCTTCCTTCCGACACTTCCTTCCTTCCTTCCTTCCTTCCTTCCTTCCTTCCTTCCTTCCTTCCTTCCTTCCTTCCTTCCGACACTTCCTTCCTTCCTTCCTTTCGACACTTCCTTCCGTCCTTCCTTCCTTCCTTCCTTCCATCCTTCCGACACTTCCTTCCGACACTTCCTTCCGACACTTCCTTCCGACACTTCCTTCCGACACTTCCTTCCTTCCTTCCAACACTTCCTTGCTTCGACACTTCCTTCCTTCCTTCCTTCCGACACTTCCTTCCTTCCTTCCTTCCTTCCTTCCTTCCTTCCTTCCTTCCTTCCTTCCGACACTTCCGACACTTCCGACACTTCCGACACTTCCGACACTTCCGACACTTCCTTCCTTCCGACACTTCCTTCCTTCCTTCCGACACTTCCTTCCTTCCTTCCTTCCTTCCGACACTTCCTTCCGACACTTCCTTCCTTCCTTCCTTCCGACACTTCCTTCCGACACTTCCTTCCGACACTTCCTTCCTTGGGACACTTCCTTCCTTACGACACTTCCTTCCGACACTTCCTTCCTTCCGACACTTCCTTCCTTCCTTCCGACACTTCCTTCCTTCCGTCCTTCCTACCTTCCGACACTTTCTTCTGACACTTCCTTCCGACACTTCCTTCCTTCCTTCCGACACTTCCTTCCAACACTTCCTTATTTCCTTCCGACACTTCCGTCCTTCCTTCCGACACTTCCTTCCGACACTTCCTTCCTTCCGACACTTCCTTCCTTCCGACACTTCCTTCCGACACTTCCTTCCTTCCTTCCTTCCTTCCTTCCTTCCTTCCTTCCTTCCTTCCTTCCTTCCTTCCTTCCTTCCTTCCTTCCTTCCGACACTTCCTTCCGACACTTCCTTCCGACACTTCCTTCCGACACTTCCTTCCGACACTTCCTTCCGACACTTCCTTCCTTCCTTCCTTCCTTCCTTCCTGCCTTCCTGCCTTCCTGCCTTCCTGTCTTCCTTCCTTCCGACACTTCCTTCCGACACTTCCTTCCGACACTTCCTTCCTTCCTTCCTTCCTTCCTTCCGACACTTCCTTCCTTCCTTCCAACACTTCCTTCCTTCCCACACTTCCTTCCTTCCGACACTTCCTTCCGACACTTCCTTCCTTCCTTCCTTCCGACACTTCCTTCCTTCCTTCCTTCCTCCCCCCTCCCTCCTTCCTCCCTCCCTCCCTCCCTCCCTCCCTCCCTCCCTCCCTCCTTTCCTTCCTTCCGACACATCATTCCGACACTTCCTTCCGACACTTCCTTCCTTCCTTCCTTTTCTTTCCTTCATTCCTGCCTTCCTGCCTTCCTGCCTTCCTGCCTTCCTGTCTTCCTTCCTTCCGACACTTCCTTCCGACACTTCCTTCCGACACTTCCTTCCTTCCTTCCTTCCTTCCGACACTTCCTTCCTTCCTTCCAACACTTCCTTCCTTCCGACACTTCCTTCCTTCCGACACTTCCTTCCGACACTTCCTTCCGACACTTCCTTCCGACCCTTCCTTCCTTCCGACCCTTCCTTCCTTCCGACACTTCCTTCCGACACTTCCTTCCTTCCGACACTTCCTTCCTTTCTTCCGACATTTTCTTCTGACACTTCCTTCCTACACTTCCTTCCTTCCTTCCGACACTTCCTTCCTTCCTCCCTTCCTCCCCCCTCCCTCCCTTCCTCCCTCCCTCCCTCCCTCCCTACCTCCCTCCCTCCCTCCCTCCTTTCCTTCCTTCCGACACATCATTCCGACACTTCCTTCCGACACTTCCTTCCTTCCTTCCTTTTCTTTCCTTCATTCCTGCCTTCCTGCCTTCCTGCCTTCCTGCCTTCCTGTCTTCCTTCCTTCCGACACTTCCTTCCGACACTTCCTTCCGACACTTCCTTCCTTCCTTCCTTCCTTCCGACACTTCCTTCCTTCCTTCCAACACTTCCTTCCTTCCGACACTTCCTTCCTTCCGACACTTCCTTCCGACACTTCCTTCCGACACTTCCTTCCGACCCTTCCTTCCTTCCGACCCTTCCTTCCTTCCGACACTTCCTTCCGACACTTCCTTCCTTCCGACACTTCCTTCCTTTCTTCCGACATTTTCTTCTGACACTTCCTTCCTACACTTCCTTCCTTCCTTCCGACACTTCCTTCCAACACTTCCTTATTTCCTTCCGACACTTCCTTCCTTCCTTCCGACACTTCCTTCCGACACTTCCTTCCTTCCGACACTTCCTTCCTTCCGACACTTCCTTCCGACACTTCCTTCTTTCCGACACTTTCTGCCTTCCTTCCTTCCTTCCTTCCTTCCTTCCTTCCTTCCTTCCTTCCGACACTTCCTTCCAACACTTCCTTCCGACACTACTTTCCGACACTTCCTTCCGACACTTCCTTCCTTCCGACAAATCCTTCCTTCCTTCCTTCCGACACTTCCTTCCTTCCTTCCGACACTTCCTTCCGACACTTCCTTCCTTCCTTCCTTCCTTCCTTCCTTCCTTCCTTCCTTCCTTCCTTCCTTCCTTCCTTCCTTCCTTCCTTCCTTCCTTCCTTCTTTCCTTCCTTCCTTCCTTCCTTCCTTCCATCCTTCCTTCCTTCCTTCCGACACTTCCTTCCGACACTTCCTTCCGACACTTCCTTCCGACACTTCCTTCCTTCCTTCCAACACTTCCTTGCTTCGACACTTCCTTCCTTCCTTCCTTTTGACACTTCCTTCCTTCCTTCCTTCCTTCCTTCCTTCCTTCCTTCCTTCCTTCCTTCCTTCCTTCCTTCCTTCCTTCCTTCCTTCCGACACTTCCTTCCTTCCTTCCTTCCTTCCTTCCTTCCTTCCTTCCTTCCTTCCTTCCTTCCGACACTTCCTTCCTTCCGACACTTCCTTCCTTCCTTCCTTCCGACACTTCCTTCCTTCCTTCCTTCCTCCCCCCTCCATCCCTTCCTCCCTCCCTCCCTCCCTCCCTCCCTCCCTCCCTCCTTTCCTTCCTTCCGACACTTCCTTCCGACACTTCCTTCCGACACTTCCTTCCTTCCTTCCTTCCGACACTTCCTTCCTTCCTTCCAACACTTCCTTCCTTCCGACACTTCCTTCCTTCCGACACTTCCTTCCGACACTTCCTTCCGACACTTCCTTCCGACCCTTCCTTCCTTCCGACCCTTCCTTCCTTCCGACACTTCCTTCCGACACTTCCTTCCTTTCGACACTTCCTTCCTTCCTTCCGACATTTTCTTCTGACACTTCCTTCCTACACTTCCTTCCTTCCTTCCGACACTTGCTTCCAACACTTCCTTATTTCCTTCCGACACTTCCTTCCTTCCTTCCGACACTTCCTTCCGACACTTCTGTCCTTCCGACACTTCCTTCCTTCCGACACTTCCTTCCGACACTTCCTTCTTTCCGACACTTTCTGCCTTCCTTCCGACACTTCCTTCCTTCCTTCCTTCCTTCCTTCCTTCCTTCCTTCCTTCCTTCCTTCCGACACTTCCTTCCGACACTTCCTTCCGACACTACTTTCCGACACTTCCTTCCGACACTTCCTTCCTTCCTGACACTTCCTTCCTTCCTTCCTTCCTTCCTTCCTTCCGACACTTCCTTCCGACACTTTCTTCCGACACTTTCTTCCGACACTTCCTTCCGACACTTTCTTCCGACACTTCCTTCCGACACTTCCTTCCGACACTTCCTTCATTCCGACACTTCCTTCCGACACTTCCTTCCTTCCTTCCTTCCTTCCTTCCTTCCTTCCGTCCTTCCTTCCTTCCTTCCTTCCTTCCTTCCTTCCTTCCTTCCTCCCTCCCTCCCTCCCTCCCTCCCTCCCTCCCTCCCTCCCTCCCTTCCTTCCGACACTTCTTTCCGACACTTCCTTCCAACACTTCCTTCCGACAATTCCTTCCGACACTTCCTTCCTTCCTTCCGACACTTCCTTCCGACACTTCCTCCCGACACTTCCTTCTTTCCTTCCGACACTTCCTTCCTTCCTTCAGACACTCACTTCCTTCCGACACTTCCTTCCATCCGACACTTTCTTCCGACACTTCCTTCCGACACTTTCTTCCGACACTTCCTTCCGACACATCCTTCCTTCCGACACTTCCTTCCTTCCATCCTTCCTTCCATTCTTCCGACACTTCCTTCCTTCCGACACTTCCTTCCTTCCGACACTTCCTTCCGACACTTCCTTCCGACACTTCCTTCCTTCCCTCCGACACTTCCTTCCTCCTTCGGACACTTCCTTCCTTCCTTCCTTCCTTCCTTCCGACACTTCCTTCCTTGCGACACTTCCTTCCTTCCTTCCGACACTTCCTTCCTTCCGACACTTCCTTCCTTCTTTCCTTCCTTCCTTCCTTCCTTCCTTCCTTCCTTCCTTCCTTCCGACACTTCCTTTCTTCCTTCCTTTCGACACTTCCTTCCGTCCTTCCTTCCTTCCTTCCTTCCTTCCTTCCATCCTTCCGACACTTCCTTCCGACACTTCCTTCCGACACTTCCTTCCTTCCTTCCAACACTTCCTTGCTTCGACAATTCCTTCCTTCCTTCCTTCCGACACTTCCTTCCTTCCTTCCTTCCTTCCTTCCTTCCTTCCTTCCTTCCTTCCTTCCTTCCTTCCTTCCTTCCAACACTTCCTTCCTTCCGACACTTCCTTCCTTCCGACACTTCCTTACTTCCTTCCGACACTTCCTTCCTTCCGACACTTCCTTCCTACCTTCCGACACTTTCTTCTGACACTTCCTTCCGACACTTCCTTCCTTCCTTCCGACACTTCCTTCCGACACTTCCTTCCTTCCTTCCTTCCTTCCTTCCTTCCGACACTTCCTTCCGACACTTCCTTCCTTCCTTCCTTCCTTCCTTCCTTCCTTCCTTCCTTCCTTCCTTCCTTCCTTCCTTCCTTCCTTCCGACACTTCCTACCGACACTTCCTTCCGACACTTCCTTCCGACACTTCCTTCCGACACTTCCTTCCTTCCTTCGAACACTTCCTTGCTTCGACAATTCCTTCCTTCCTTCCTTCCTTCCGACACTTCCTTCCTTCCTTCCTTCCTTCCTTCCTTCCTTCCTTCCTTCCTTCCTTCCTTCCTTCCTTCCTTCCTTCCTTCCTACCGACACTTCCTTCCTTCCGACACTTCCTTCCTTCCGACACTTCCTTTCTTCCTTCCGACACTTACTTCCTTCCGACACTTCCTTCCTACCTTCCGACACTTTCTTCTGACACTTCCTTCCGACACTTCCTTCCTTCCTTCCGACACTTCCTTCCGACACTTCCTTCCTTCCTTCCCTCCTTCCTTCCTTCCGACACTTCCTTCCGACACTTCCTTCCTTCCTTCCTTCCTTCCTTCCTTCCTTCCTTCCTTCCTTCCTTCCTTCCTTCCTTCCTTCCTTCCGACACTTCCTTCCGACACTTCCTTCCGACACTTCCTTCCGACACTTCCTTCCTTCCTTCCTTCCTTCCTTCCTTCCTTCCTTCCTTCCTTCCTTCCTTCCTTCCTTCCTTCCTTCCTTCCTTCCTTCCTTCCTTCCTTCCATCCTTCCTTCCTTCCTTCCTTCCTTCCTTCCTTCCGATACTTCCTTCCGACACTTCCTTCCGACACTTCCTTCCGACACTTCCTTCCTTCCTTCCAACACTTCCTTGCTTCGACACTTCCTTTCTTCCTTCCTTTTGACACTTCCTTCCTTCCTTCCTTCCTTCCTTCCTTCCTTCCTTCCTTCCTTCCTTCCTTCCTTCCTTCCTTCCTTCCTTCCTTCCTTCCTTCCTTCCTTCCTTCCGACACTTCCTTCCGACACTTCCTTCCTTCCTTCCGACACTTCCTTCCTTCCTTCCGACACTTCCTTCCTTCCTTCCTTCCGACACTTCCTTCCTTCCGACACTTCCTTCCTTCCTTCCTTCCGACACTTCCTTCCTTCCTTCCTTCCTCCCCCCTCCCTCCCTTCCTCCCTCCCTCCCTCCCTCCCTCCCTCCCTCCCTCCTTTCCTTCCTTCCGACACTTCATTCCGACACTTCCTTCCGACACTTCCTTCCTTCCTTCCTTTTCTTTCCTTCATTCCTGCCTTCCTGCCTTCCTGCCTTCCTGACTTCCTGTCTTCCTTCCTTCCGACACTTCCTTCCGACACTTCCTTCCGACACTTCCTTCCTTCCTTCCTTCCGACACTTCCTTCCTTCCTTCCAACACTTCCTTCCTTCCGACACTTCCTTCCTTCCGACACTTCCTTCCGACACTTCCTTCCGACACTTCCTTCCGACCCTTCCTTCCTTCCGACCCTTCCTTCCTTCCGACACTTCCTTCCGACACTTCCTTATTTCCTTCCGACACTTCCTTCCTTCCTTCCGACACTTCCTTCCGACACTTCCTTCCTTCCGACACTTCCTTCCTTCCGACACTTCCTTCCGACACTTCCTTCTTTCCGACACTTTCTGCCTTCCTTCCGACACTTCCTTCCTTCCTTCCTTCCTTCCTTCCTTCCTTCCTTCCTTCCTTCCTTCCTTCCTTCCTTCCTTCCGACACTTCCTTCCGACACTTCCTTCCGACACCTCCTTCCGACACTACTTTCCGACACTTCCTTCCGACACTTCCTTCCTTCCGACACATCCTTCCTTCCTTCCTTCCGACACTTCCTTCCGACACTTCCTTCCGACACTTCCTTTCCTTCCTTCCTTCCTTCCTTCCTTCCTTCCTTCCTTCCTTCCTTCCTTCCTTCCTTCCTTCCTTCCTTCCTTCCTTCCGACACTTCCTTCCGACACTTTCTTCCGACTCTTCCTTCCGACACTTTCTTCCGACACTTCCTTCCGACATTTCCTTCCGACACTTCCTTCATTCCGACACTTCCTTCCGACACTTCCTTCCTTCCTTCCTTCCTTCCTTCCTTCCTTCCTTCCTTCCTTCCTTCCTTCCTTCCTTCCTTCCTTCCTTCCTTCCTCCCTCCCTCCCTCCCTCCCTCCCTCCCTCCCTCCCTTCCTTCCTTCCAACACTTCTTTCCGACACTTCCTTCCGACACTTCCTTCCGACACTTCCTTCCGACACTTCCTTCCTTCCTTCCGACACTTCCTTCCGACACTTCCTTCCGACACTTCCTTCTTTCCTTCCGACACTTCCTTCCTTCCTTCAGACACTCACTTCCTTCCGACACTTCCTTCCATCCGACACTTTCTTCCGACACTTCCTTCCGACACTTCCTTCCTTCCGACACTTCCTTCCTTCCATCCTTCCTTCCTTTCTTCCGACACTTCCTTCCTTCCGACACTTCCTTCCTTCCGACACTTCCTTCCCGACACTTCCTTCCGACACTTCCTTCCGACACTTCCTTCCTTCCCTCCGACACTTCCTTCCTCCTTCGGACACTTCCTTCCTTCCTTCCTTCCTTCCGACACTTCCTTCCTTGCGACACTTCCTTCCTTCCTTCCGACACTTCCTTCCTTCCGACACTTCCTTCCTTCTTTCCTTCCTTCCTTCCTTCCTTCCTTCCTTCCTTCATTCCTTCCTTCCGACACTTCCTTCCTTCCTTCCTTTCGACACTTCCTTCCGTCCTTCCTTCCTTCCTTCCTTCCTTCCTTCCTTCCTTCCTTCCTTCCGACCCTTCCTTCCTTCCTTCCTTCCTTCCTTCCTTCCTTCCTTCCTTCCTTCCTTCCTTCCTCCCTCCCTCCCTCCCTCCCTCCCTCCCTCCCTCCCTCCCTCCTTTCCTTCCTTCCGACACTTCATTCCGACACTTCCTTCTTTCCGACACTTCCTTCATCCCCTCCGACACTTCCTTCCTCCTTCGGACACTTCCTTCCTTCCTTCCTTCCTTCCGACACTTCCTTCCTTCCGACATTTCCTTCCTTCCTTCCGACACTTCCTTCCCTCCGACACTTCCTTCCTTCCGACACTTCCTTACTTCCTTCCGACACTTCCTTCCTTCCGACACTTCCTTCCTACCTTCCGACACTTTCTTCTGACACTTCCTTCCGACACTTCCTTCCTTCCTTCCGACACTTCCTTCCGACACTTCCTTCCTTCCTTCCTTCCTTCCTTCCTTCCTTCCTTCCTTCCTTCCTTCCGACACTTCCTTCCGACACTTCCTTCCTTCCGACACTTCCTTCCTTCCTTCCTTCCTTCCTTCCTTCCTTCCTTCCTTCCTTCCTTCCTTCCTTCCTTCCTTCCTTCCTTCCGACACTTCCTTCCGACACTTCCTTCCGACACTTCCTTCCGACACTTCCTTCCGACACTTCCTTCCTTCCTTCCTTCCTTCCTTCCTTCCTTCCTTCCTTCCTTCCTTCCTTCCTTCCTTCCTTCCTTCCTTCCTTCCTTCCGACACTTCCTTCCTTCCTTCCGACACTTCCTTCCTTCCTTCCTTCCTCCCCCCTCCCTCCCTTCCTCCCTCCCTCCCTCCCTCCCTCCCTCCCTCCCTCCCTCCCTCCTTTCCTTCCTTCCGACACTTCATTCCGACACTTCCTTCCTTCCGACACTTCCTTCCTCCCCTCCGACACTTCCTTCCTCCTTCGGACACTTCCTTCCTTCCTTCCTTCCTTCCGACACTTCCTTCCTTCCGACATTTCCTTCCTTCCTTCCGACACTTCCTTCCTTCCGACACTTCCTTCCTTCCTTCCTTCCTTCCTTCCTTCCTTCCTTCCTTCCTTCCTTCCTTCCTTCCTTCCTTCATTCCTTCCTTCCTTCCTTCCTTCCTTCCTTCCTTCCTTCCTTCCGACACTTACTTCCTTCCTTCCTTCCTTCCTTCCTTCCTTCCTTCCTTCCTTCCTTCCTTCCTTCCTTCCGACACTTCCTTCCTTCCTTCCTTTCGACACTTCCTTCCGTCCTTCCTTCCTTCCTTCCTTCCATCCTTCCGACACTTCCTTCCGACACTTCCTTCCGACACTTCCTTCCGACACTTCCTTCCGACACTTCCTTCCTTCCTTGCAACACTTCCTTGCTTCGACACTTCCTTCCTTCCTTCCTTCCGACACTTCCTTCCTTGCTTCCTTCCTTCCTTCCTTCCTTCCTTCCTTCCTTCCTTCCTTCCGACACTTCCGACACTTCCGACACTTCCGACACTTCCGACACTTCCGACACTTCCTTCCTTCCGACACTTCCTTCCTTCCTTCCGACACTTCCTTCCTTCCTTCCTTCCTTCCGACACTTCCTTCCGACACTTCCTTCCTTCCTTCCTTCCGACACTTCCTTCCGACACTTCCTTCCGACACTTCCTTCCTTGGGACACTTCCTTCCTTACGACACTTCCTTCCGACACTTCCTTCCTTCCGACACTTCCTTCCTTCCTTCCGACACTTCCTTCCTTCCGACACTTCCTTCCTACCTTCCGACACTTTCTTCTGACACTTCCTTCCGACACTTCCTTCCTTCCTTCCGACACTTCCTTCCAACACTTCCTTATTTCCTTCCGACACTTCCGTCCTTCCTTCCGACACTTCCTTCCGACACTTCCTTCCTTCCGACACTTCCTTCCTTCCGACACTTCCTTCCGACACTTCCTTCCTTCCTTCCTTCCTTCCTTCCTTCCTTCCTTCCTTCCGACACTTCCTTCCGACACTTCCTTCCGACACTTCCTTCCGACACTTCCTTCCGACACTTCCTTCCTTCCTTCCATCCTTCCTTCCTGCCTTCCTGCCTTCCTGCCTTCCTGTCTTCCTTCCTTCCGACACTTCCTTCCGACACTTCCTTCCGACACTTCCTTCCTTCCTTCCTTCCTTCCGACACTTCCTTCCTTCCTTCCAACACTTCCTTCCTTCCGACACTTCCTTCCTTCCGACACTTCCTTCCGACACTTCCTTCCTTCCTTCCTTCCGACACTTCCTTCCTTCCTTCCTTCCTCCCCCCTCCCTCCCTTCCTCCCTCCCTCCCTCCCTCCCTCCCTCCCTCCCTCCCTCCTTTCCTTCCTTCCGACACTTCATTCCGACACTTCCTTCCGACACTTCCTTCCTTCCTTCCTTTTCTTTCCTTCATTCCTGCCTTCCTGCCTTCCTGCCTTCCTGCCTTCCTGTCTTCCTTCCTTCCGACACTTCCTTCCGACACTTCCTTCCGACACTTCCTTCCTTCCTTCCTTCCTTCCGACACTTCCTTCCTTCCTTCCAACACTTCCTTCCTTCCGACACTTCCTTCCTTCCGACACTTCCTTCCGACACTTCCTTCCGACACTTCCTTCCGACCCTTCCTTCCTTCCGACCCTTCCTTCCTTCCGACACTTCCTTCCGACACTTCCTTCCTTCCGACACTTCCTTCCTTCCTTCCGACATTTTCTTCTGACACTTCCTTCCTACACTTCCTTCCTTCCTTCCGACACTTCCTTCCAACACTTCCTTATTTCCTTCCGACACTTCCTTCCTTCCTTCCGACACTTCCTTCCGACACTTCCTTCCTTCCGACACTTCCTTCCTTCCGACACTTCCTTCCGACACTTCCTTCTTTCCGACACTTTCTGCCTTCCTTCCTTCCTTCCTTCCTTCCTTCCTTCCTTCCTTCCGACACTTCCTTCCAACACTTCCTTCCGACACTACTTTCAGACACTTCCTTCCGACACTTCCTTCCTTCCGACAAATCCTTCCTTCCTTCCTTCCGACACTTCCTTCCTTCCTTCCGACACTTCCTTCCGACACTTCCTTCCTTCCTTCCTTCCTTCCTTCCTTCCTTCCTTCCTTCCTTCCTTCCTTCCTTCCTTCCTTCCTTCCTTCCTTCCTTCCTTCCGACACTTCCTTCCTTCCTTCCTTCCTTCCTTCCTTCCTTCCTTCCTTCCTTCCTTCCTTCCTTCCTTCCTTCCTTCCTTCCTTCCTTCCTTCCTTCCTTCCTTCCTTCCTTCCTTCCTTCCTTCCTTCCTTCCTTCCTTCCGACACTTCCTTCCGACACTTCCTTCCGACACTTCCTTCCGACGCTTCCTTCATTCCGACACTTCCTTCCTTCCTTCCTTCCTTCCTTCCTTCCTTCCTTCCTTCCTTCCTTCCTTCCTTCCTTCCTTCCTTCCTTCCTTCCTTCCTCCCTCCCTCCCTCCCTCCCTCCCTCCCTCCCTCCCTCCCTCCCTCTCTCCCTTCCTTCCTTCCGACACTTCTTTCCGACACTTCCTTCCGACACTTCCTTCCGACACTTCCTTCCGACACTTCCTTCTTTCCTTCCGACACTTCCTTCCTTCCTTCAGACACTCACTTCCTTCCGACACTTCCTTCCATCCGACACTTTCTTCCAACACTTCCTTCCGACACTTTCTTCCGACACTTCCTTCCGACACTTCCTTCCTTCCGACACTTCCTTCCGACACTTCCTTCCTGCCGTCCTTCCTTCCGACACTTCCTTCCGTCACTTCCTCCCTTCCGACACTTCCTTCCGACACTTCCTTCCTTCCTTTCTTCCTTCCTTCCTTCCTTCCTTCCTTCCTTCCTTCCTTCCTTCCTTCGACACTTCCTTCCTTCCTTCCGACACTTCCTTCCTTCCGACACTTCCTTCCTTCCGACACTTCCTTCCTTCTTCCGACACTTCCTTCCTTACGACACTTCCTTCCTTCCTTCCGACACTTCCTTCCGACACTTCCTTCCGACACTTCCTTCCTTCCTTCCTTCCTTCCTTCCTTCCTTCCTTCCTTCCTTCCTTCCTTCCTTCCTTCCTTCCTTCCTTCCTTCCTTCCTTCCTTCCTTCCTTCCTTCCTTCCGACACTTCCTACCTTCCTTCCTTCCGACACTTCCTTCCTTCCTTCCTTCCTTCCTTCCTTCCTTCCTTCCTTCCTTCCTTCCTTCCTTCCTTCCTTCCTTCCTTCCTTCCTTCCTTCCTTCCTTCCTTCCTTCCTTCCTTCCGACACTTCCTTCCGACACTACCTTCCAACACTTCCTTCCTTCCTTCCTTCCTTCCGACACTTCCTTCCGACACTTCCTTCCTTCCTTCCTTCCGACACTTCCTTCCTTCCTTCCTTCCTTCCTTCCGACACTTCCTTCCGACACTTCCTTCCTTCCTTCCTTCCTTCCTTCCTTCCTTCCTTCCTTCCTTCCTTCCTTCCTTCCTTCCTTCCTTCCTTCCTTCCTTCCTTCCTTCCTTCCTTCCTTCCTTCCGACACTTCCTTCCGAAACTTCCTTCCGACACTTCCTTCCGAAACTTCCTTCCGACACTTCCTTCCGACACTTCCTTCTTTCCTTCCGACACTTCCTTCCTTCCTTCAGACACTCACTTCCTTCCGACACTTCCTTCCATCCGACACTTTCTTCCAACACTTCCTTCCGACACTTTCTTCCGACACTTCCTTCCGACACTTCCTTCCTTCCGACACTTCCTTCCGACACTTCCTTCCTGCCGTCCTTCCTTCCGACAATTCCTTCCGTCACTTCCTGCCTTCCGACACTTCCATCCGACACTTCCTTCCTTCCTTTCTTCCTTCCTTCCTTCCTTCCTTCCTTCCTTCCTTCCTTCCTTCCTTCCTTCCTTCCTTCCTTCGACACTTCCTTCCTTCCTTCCGACACTTCCTTCCTTCCGACACTTCCTTCCTTCCGACACTTCCTTCCTTCTTCCGACACTTCCTTCCTTCCGACACTTCCTTCCTTCCTTCCGACACTTCCTTCCGACACTTCCTTCCGACACTTCCTTCCTTCCTTCCTTCCTTCCTTCCTTCCTTCTTTCCTTCCTTCCTTCCTTCCTTCCTTCCTTCCTTCCTTTCTTCCTTCCTTCCTTCCTTCCTTCCTTCCTTCCTTCCTTCCTTCCTTCAGACACTTCCTTCCTTCCTTCCTTCCGACACTTCCTTCCTTCCTTCCTTCCTTCCTTCCTTCCTTCCTTCCTTCCTTCCTTCCTTCCTTCCTTCCTTCCTTCCTTCCTTCCGACACTTCCTTCCGACACTTCCTTCCGACACTTCCTTCCTTCCTTCCTTCCTTCCGACACTTCCTTCCGACACTTCCTTCCTTCCTTCCTTCCGACACTTCCTTCCTTCCTTCCTTCCTTCCTTCCGACACTTCCTTCCGACACTTCCTTCCTTCCTTCCTTCCTTCCTTCCTTCCTTCCTTCCTTCCTTCCTTCCTTCCTTCCTTCCTTCCGACACTTCCTTCCGACACTTCCTTCCGACACTTCCTTCCGACACTTCCTTCCTTCCTTCCTTTCTTCGTTCAGATACTTCCTTCCAACACTTCCTTCCGTCACTTCCTTCCGACACTTCCTTCCGACACTTCCTTCCTTCCTTCCGACATTTCCTTCCGACACTTCCTTCTGACACCTCCTTCCTTCCGACACTTCCTTCCGACACTTCCTTCCGGCACTTCCTTCCTTCCGACACTTCCTTCCTTCCTTCCGAAACTTTCTTCTGACACTTCCTTCCATCACTTTCTTCCTTCCTTCCGACACTTCCTTCCAACACTTCCTTACTTCCTTCCGACATTTCCTTCCTTCCTTCCGACACTTCCTTCCGACACTTCCTTCCTTCCGACACTTCCTTCCTTTCGACACTTCCTTCCGACACTTCCTTCCTTCCGACACGTTCTGCCTTCCTTCCGACACTTCCTTCCTTCCTTCCGACACTTTCTTCTGACACTTCCTTCCGACACTTCCTTCCGACACTTCCTTCCGACACTTCCTTCCGACACTTTCTTCCTTCCTTGCTTCCTTTTGACACTTCCTTCCGACACTTCCTTCCGACACTTCCTTCCTTCCGACACATCCTTCCTTCCTTCCTTCCTTCCTTCCTTCCTTCCTTCCTTCCTTCCTTCCTTCCGACACTTCCTTCCTTCCTTCCGACACTTCCTTCCTTCCTTCCTTCCTTCCTTCCTTCCTTCCTTCCTTCCTTCCGACACTTCCTTCCGACACTTCCTTCCGACACTTCCTTCCGACACTTCCTTCCGACACTTCCTTCCGACACTTCCTACCGACACTTCCTTCCGACACTTCCTTCCTTCCTTCCTTCCTTCCTTCCTTCCTTCCTTCCTTCCTTCCTTCCTTCCTTCCGACACTTCCTTCCTTCCGACACTTCCTTCCTTCCTTCCGACACTTCCTTCCTTCCATCCTTCCTTCCGACACTTCCTTCCGACACTTTCTTCCTTCCTTGCTTCCTTTTGACACTTCCTTCCGACACTTCCTTCCGACACTTCCTTCCTTCCGACACATCCTTCCTTCCTTCCTTCCTTCCTTCCTTCCTTCCTTCCTTCCTTCCGACACTTCCTTCCTTCCTTCCGACACTTCCTTCCTTCCTTCCTTCCTTCCTTCCTTCCTTCCTTCCTTCCTTCCTTCCTTCCTTCCGACACTTCCTTCCGACACTTCCTTCCGACACTTCCTTCCGACACTTCCTTCCGACACTTCCTACCGACACTTCCTTCCGACACTGCCTTCCTTCCTTCCTTCCTTCCTTCCTTCCTTCCTTCCTTCCTTCCGACACTTCCTTCCTTCCGACACTTCCTTCCTTCCTTCCGACACTTCCTTCCTTCCATCCTTCCTTCCGACACTTCCTTCCGACACTTCCTTCCTTCCTTCCTTCCGACACTTCCTTCCGACACTTCCTTCCGACACTTCCTTCCTTGGGACACTTCCTTCCTTCCGACACTTCCTTCCGACACTTCCTTCCTTCCGACACTTCCTTCCTTCCTTCCGACACTTCCTTCCTTCCGACACTTCTTTCCTACCTTCCGACACTTTCTTCTTACACTTCCTTCCGACACTTCCTTCCTTCCTTCCGACACTTCCTTCCAACACTTCCTTATTTCCTTCCGACATTTCCGTCCTTCCTTCCGACACTTCCTTCCGACACTTCCTTCCTTCCGACACTTCCTTCCTTCCGACACTTCCTTCCGACACTTCCTTCCTTCCTTCCTTCCTTCCTTCCTTCCTTCCTTCCTTCCTTCCTTCCTTCCTTCCTTCCTTCCTTCCTTCCGACACTTCCTTCCGACACTTCCTTCCGACACTTCCTTCCGACACTTCCTTCCGACACTTCCTTCCGACACTTCCTTCCTTCCTTCCTTCCTTCCTTCCTTCCTTCCTTCCTTCCTTCCTTCCTTCCTTCCTTCCTTCCGACACTTACTTCCTTCCTTCCTTCCTCCCCCCTCCCTCCCTTCCTCCCTCCCTCCCTCCCTCCCTCCCTCCTTTCCTTCCTTCCGACACTTCATTCCGACACTTCCTTCCGACACTTCCTTCCTTCCTTCCTTTTCTTTCCTTCATTCCTGCCTTCCTGCCTTCCTGCCTTCCTGCCTTCCTGTCTTGCTTCCTTCCGACACTTCCTTCCGACACTTCCTTCCGACACTTCCTTCCGACACTTCCTTCCTTCCTTCCTTCCGACACTTCCTTCCTTCCTTCCAACACTTCCTTCCTTCCGACACTTCCTTCCTTCCGACACTTCCTTCCTTCCGACACTTCCTTCCGACACTTCCTTCCGACACTTCCTTCCTTCCTTCCTTCCTCCCCCCTCCCTCCCTTCCTCCCTCCCTCCCTCCCTCCCTCCTTTCCTTCCTTCCGACACTTCATTCCGACACTTCCTTCCGACACTTCCTTCCTTCCTTCCTTTTCTTTCCTTCATTCCTGCCTTCCTGCCTTCCTGCCTTCCTGCCTTCCTGTCTTCCTTCCTTCCGACACTTCCTTCCGACACTTCCTTCCGACACTTCCTTCCTTCCTTCCTTCCGACACTTCCTTCCTTCCTTCCAACACTTCCTTCCTTCCGACACTTCCTTCCTTCCGACACTTCCTTCCGACACTTCCTTCCGACACTTCCTTCCGACCCTTCCTTCCTTCCGACCCTTCCTTCCTTCCGACACTTCCTTCCGACACTTCCTTCCTTCCGACACTTCCTTCCTTCCTTCCGACATTTTCTTCTGACACTTCCTTCCTACACTTCCTTCCTTCCTTCCGACACTTCCTTCCAACACTTCCTTATTTCCTTCCGACACTTCCTTCCTTCCTTCCGACACTTCCTTCCGACACTTCCTTCCTTCCGACACTTCCTTCCTTCCGACACTTCCTACCGACACTTCCTTCTTTCCGACACTTTCTGCCTTCCTTCCTTCCTTCCTTCCTTCCTTCCTTCCGACACTTCCTTCCAACACTTCCTTCCGACACTACTTTCAGACACTTCCTTCCGACACTTCCTTCCTTCCGACACATCCTTCCTTCCTTCCTTCCGACACTTCCTTCCTTCCTTCCGACACTTCCTTCCGACACTTCCTTCCGACACTTCCTTCCGAAACTTCCTTCCTTCCTTCCTTCCTTCCTTCCTTCCTTCCTTCCTTCCTTCCTTCCTTCCTTCCTTCCTTCCTTCCTTCCTTCCGACACTTCCTTCCGACACTTCCTTCCGACACTTCCTTCCGACACTTCCTTCCGACGCTTCCTTCATTCCGACACTTCCTTCCTTCCTTCCTTCCTTCCTTCCTTCCTTCCTTCCTTCCTTCCTTCCTTCCTTCCTTCCTTCCTTCCTTCCTCCCTCCCTCCCTCCCTCCCTCCCTCCCTCCCTTCCTTCCTTCCGACACTTCTTTCCGACACTTCCTTCCGACACTTCCTTCCGACACTTCCTTCCGACACTTCCTTTCCTTCCGACACTTCCTTCCTTCCTTCCGACACTTCCTTCCGACACTTCCTTCTTTCCTTCCGACACTTCCTTCCTTCCTTCAGACACTCACTTCCTTCCGACACTTCCTTCCATCCGACACTTTCTTCCAACACTTCCATCCGACACTTTCTTCCAACACTTCCTTCCGACACTTCCTTCCTTCCGACACTTCCTTCCTTCCGACACTTCCTTCCTTCTTCCGACACTTCCTTCCTTCCGACACTTCCTTCCTTCCTTCCGACACTTCCTTCCGACACTTCCTTCCGACACTTCCTTCCTTCCTTCCTTCCTTCCTTCCTTCCTTCTTTCCTTCCTTCCTTCCTTCCTTCCTTCCTTCCTTCCTTTCTTCCTTCCTTCCTTCCTTCCTTCCTTCCTTCCTTCCTTCCTTCCTTCAGACACTTCCTTCCTTCCTTCCTTCCGACACTTCCTTCCTTCCTTCCTTCCTTCCTTCCTTCCTTCCTTCCTTCCTTCCTTCCTTCCTTCCTTCCTTCCTTCCTTCCTTCCTTCCGACACTTCCTTCCGACACTTCCTTCCGACACTTCCTTCCTTCCTTCCTTCCTTCCGACACTTCCTTCCGACACTTCCTTCCTTCCTTCCTTCCGACACTTCCTTCCTTCCTTCCTTCCTTCCTTCCGACACTTCCTTCCGACACTTCCTTCCTTCCTTCCTTCCTTCCTTCCTTCCTTCCTTCCTTCCTTCCTTCCTTCCTTCCTTGCGACACTTCCTTCCGACACTTCCTTCCGACACTTCCTTCCGACACTTCCTTCCTTCCTTCCTTTCTTCGTTCAGATACTTCCTTCCAACACTTCCTTCCGTCACTTCCTTCCGACACTTCCTTCCGACACTTCCTTCCTTCCTTCCGACATTTCCTTCCGACACTTCCTTCTGACACCTCCTTCCTTCCGACACTTCCTTCCGACACTTCCTTCCGGCACTTCCTTCCTTCCGACACTTCCTTCCTTCCTTCCGAAACTTTCTTCTGACACTTCCTTCCATCACTTTCTTCCTTCCTTCCGACACTTCCTTCCAACACTTCCTTACTTCCTTCCGACATTTCCTTCCTTCCTTCCGACACTTCCTTCCGACACTTCCTTCCTTCCGACACTTCCTTCCTTTCGACACTTCCTTCCGACACTTCCTTCCTTCCGACACGTTCTGCCTTCCTTCCGACACTTCCTTCCTTCCTTCCGACACTTTCTTCTGACACTTCCTTCCGACACTTCCTTCCGACACTTCCTTCCGACACTTCCTTCCGACACTTTCTTCCTTCCTTGCTTCCTTTTGACACTTCCTTCCGACACTTCCTTCCGACACTTCCTTCCTTCCGACACATCCTTCCTTCCTTCCTTCCTTCCT
This sequence comes from Ammospiza maritima maritima, assembly GCA_036010785.1. Classification (NCBI taxonomy): domain Eukaryota; kingdom Metazoa; phylum Chordata; class Aves; order Passeriformes; family Passerellidae; genus Ammospiza; species Ammospiza maritima. The sequence goes on from JAYKTQ010000373.1 coordinate 67,297, forward strand.
TCCTTCCTTCCTTCCTTCCTTCCTTCCGACACTTCCTTCCTTCCTTCCGACACTTCCTTCCTTCCTTCCTTCCTTCCTTCCTTCCTTCCTTCCTTCCGACACTTCCTTCCGACACTTCCTTCCGACACTTCCTTCCGACACTTCCTTCCGACACTTCCTTCCGACACTTCCTACCGACACTTCCTTCCGACACTTCCTTCCTTCCTTCCTTCCTTCCTTCTTCCTTCCTTCCTTCCTTCCTTCCGACACTTCCTTCCTTCCGACACTTCCTTCCTTCCTTCCGACACTTCCTTCCTTCCATCCTTCCTTCCGACACTTCCTTCCGACACTTTCTTCCTTCCTTGCTTCCTTTTGACACTTCCTTCCGACACTTCCTTCCGACACTTCCTTCCTTCCGACACATCCTTCCTTCCTTCCTTCCTTCCTTCCTTCCTTCCTTCCTTCCTTCCTTCCGACACTTCCTTCCTTCCTTCCGACACTTCCTTCCTTCCTTCCTTCCTTCCTTCCTTCCTTCCTTCCTTCCTTCCTTCCTTCCGACACTTCCTTCCGACACTTCCTTCCGACACTTCCTTCCGACACTTCCTTCCGACACTTCCTACCGACACTTCCTTCCGACACTGCCTTCCTTCCTTCCTTCCTTCCTTCCTTCCTTCCTTCCTTCCTTCCTTCCTCCGACACTTCCTTCCTTCCGACACTTCCTTCCTTCCTTCCGACACTTCCTTCCTTCCATCCTTCCTTCCGACACTTCCTTCCGACACTTCCTTCCTTCCTTCCTTCCGACACTTCCTTCCGACACTTCCTTCCGACACTTCCTTCCTTGGGACACTTCCTTCCTTCCGACACTTCCTTCCGACACTTCCTTCCTTCCGACACTTCCTTCCTTCCTTCCGACACTTCCTTCCTTCCGACACTTCTTTCCTACCTTCCGACACTTTCTTCTTACACTTCCTTCCGACACTTCCTTCCTTCCTTCCGACACTTCCTTCCAACACTTCCTTATTTCCTTCCGACATTTCCGTCCTTCCTTCCGACACTTCCTTCCGACACTTCCTTCCTTCCGACACTTCCTTCCTTCCGACACTTCCTTCCGACACTTCCTTCCTTCCTTCCTTCCTTCCTTCCTTCCTTCCTTCCTTCCTTCCTTCCTTCCTTCCTTCCTTCCTTCCTTCCTTCCGACACTTCCTTCCGACACTTCCTTCCGACACTTCCTTCCGACACTTCCTTCCGACACTTCCTTCCGACACTTCCTTCCTTCCTTCCTTCCTTCCTTCCTTCCTTCCTTCCTTCCTTCCTTCCTTCCTTCCTTCCTTCCTTCCGACACTTACTTCCTTCCTTCCTTCCTCCCCCCTCCCTCCCTTCCTCCCTCCCTCCCTCCCTCCCTCCCTCCTTTCCTTCCTTCCGACACTTCATTCCGACACTTCCTTCCGACACTTCCTTCCTTCCTTCCTTTTCTTTCCTTCATTCCTGCCTTCCTGCCTTCCTGCCTTCCTGCCTTCCTGTCTTGCTTCCTTCCGACACTTCCTTCCGACACTTCCTTCCGACACTTCCTTCCGACACTTCCTTCCTTCCTTCCTTCCGACACTTCCTTCCTTCCTTCCAACACTTCCTTCCTTCCGACACTTCCTTCCTTCCGACACTTCCTTCCTTCCGACACTTCCTTCCGACACTTCCTTCCGACACTTCCTTCCTTCCTTCCTTCCTCCCCCCTCCCTCCCTTCCTCCCTCCCTCCCTCCCTCCCTCCTTTCCTTCCTTCCGACACTTCATTCCGACACTTCCTTCCGACACTTCCTTCCTTCCTTCCTTTTCTTTCCTTCATTCCTGCCTTCCTGCCTTCCTGCCTTCCTGCCTTCCTGTCTTCCTTCCTTCCGACACTTCCTTCCGACACTTCCTTCCGACACTTCCTTCCTTCCTTCCTTCCGACACTTCCTTCCTTCCTTCCAACACTTCCTTCCTTCCGACACTTCCTTCCTTCCGACACTTCCTTCCGACACTTCCTTCCGACACTTCCTTCCGACCCTTCCTTCCTTCCGACCCTTCCTTCCTTCCGACACTTCCTTCCGACACTTCCTTCCTTCCGACACTTCCTTCCTTCCTTCCGACATTTTCTTCTGACACTTCCTTCCTACACTTCCTTCCTTCCTTCCGACACTTCCTTCCAACACTTCCTTATTTCCTTCCGACACTTCCTTCCTTCCTTCCGACACTTCCTTCCGACACTTCCTTCCTTCCGACACTTCCTTCCTTCCGACACTTCCTACCGACACTTCCTTCTTTCCGACACTTTCTGCCTTCCTTCCTTCCTTCCTTCCTTCCTTCCTTCCGACACTTCCTTCCAACACTTCCTTCCGACACTACTTTCAGACACTTCCTTCCGACACTTCCTTCCTTCCGACACATCCTTCCTTCCTTCCTTCCGACACTTCCTTCCTTCCTTCCGACACTTCCTTCCGACACTTCCTTCCGACACTTCCTTCCGAAACTTCCTTCCTTCCTTCCTTCCTTCCTTCCTTCCTTCCTTCCTTCCTTCCTTCCTTCCTTCCTTCCTTCCTTCCTTCCTTCCTTCCGACACTTCCTTCCGACACTTCCTTCCGACACTTCCTTCCGACACTTCCTTCCGACGCTTCCTTCATTCCGACACTTCCTTCCTTCCTTCCTTCCTTCCTTCCTTCCTTCCTTCCTTCCTTCCTTCCTTCCTTCCTTCCTTCCTTCCTTCCTTCCTCCCTCCCTCCCTCCCTCCCCTCCCTCCCTCCCTTCCTTCCTTCCGACACTTCTTTCCGACACTTCCTTCCGACACTTCCTTCCGACACTTCCTTCCGACACTTCCTTCCGACACTTCCTTCCTTCCTTCCGACACTTCCTTCCGACACTTCCTTCTTTCCTTCCGACACTTCCTTCCTTCCTTCAGACACTCACTTCCTTCCGACACTTCCTTCCATCCGACACTTTCTTCCAACACTTCCTTCCGACACTTTCTTCCGACACTTCCTTCCGACACTTCCTTCCTTCCGACACTTCCTTCCGACACTTCCTTCCTGCCTTCCTTCCTTCCGACACTTCCTTCCGTCACTTCCTCCCTTCCGACACTTCCTTCCGACACTTCCTTCCTTCCTTTCTTCCTTCCTTCCTTCCTTCCTTCCTTCCTTCCTTCCTTCCTTCCTTCCTTCCTTCCTTCCTTCCTTCCTTCCTTCCTTCCGACACTTCCTTCCGACACTTCCTTCCGACACTTCCTTCCGACACTTCCTTCCTTCCTTCCTTCCTTCTGACACTTCCTTCCGACACTTCCTTCCTTCCTTCCTTCCGACACTTCCTTCCTTCCTTCCTTCCTTCCTTCCTTCCTTCCTTCCTTCCTTCGGACACTTCCTTCCTTCCTTCCTTCCTTCCTTCCTTCCTTCCTTCCTTCCTTCCTTCCTTCCTTCCTTCCGACACTTCCTTCCGACACTTCCTTCCGACACTTCCTTCCGACACTTCCTTCCTTCCTTCCTTTCTTCGTTCAGATACTTCCTTCCAACACTTCCTTCCGTCACTTCCTTCCGACAATTCCTTTCCGACACTTCCTTCCTTCCTTCCGACATTTCCTTCCGACACTTCCTTCTGACACCTCCTTCCTTCCGACACTTCCTTCCGACACTTCCTTCCGACACTTCCTTCCTTCCGACACGTCCTTACTTCCGACACTTCCTTCCTTCCTTCCGACACTTCCTTCCTTCCGACACTTCCTTCCTTCCTTCCGACACTTCCTTCCGACACTTCCTTCCGACACTTCCGTCCGACACTTCCTTCCTTCCTTCCTTCCGACACTTCATTCCGACACTTCCTTCCTTCCTTCCTTCCTTCCTTCCTTCCTTCCTTCCTTCCTTCCTTCCTTCCGACACTTCCTTCCTTCCGACACTTCCTTCCTTCCTTCCTTCCGACACTTCCTTCCTTCCTTCCTTCCTTCCTTCCTTCCTTCCTTCCGACACTTCCTTCCGACACTTCCTTCCGACACTTCCTTCCGACACTTCCTTCCTTCCTTCCTTCCTTCTGACACTTCCTTCCGACACTTCCTTCCTTCCTTCCTTCCGACACTTCCTTCCTTCCTTCCTTCCTTCCTACCGACACTTCCTTCCGACACTTCCTTCCTTCCTTCCTTCCTTCCTTCCTTCCTTCCTTCCTTCCTTCCTTCCTTCCTTCCTTCCTTCCTTCCTTCCTTCCTTCCTTCCTTCCGACACTTCCTTCCTTCCTTCCTTTCTTCGTTCAGATACTTCCTTCCAACACTTCCTTCCGTCACTTCCTTCCGACACTTCCTTCCGACACTTCCTTCCTTCCTTCTGACATTTCCTTCCGACACTTCCTTCTGACACCTCCTTCCTTCCGACACTTCCTTCCGACACTTCCTTCCGACACTTCCTTCCTTCCGACACTTCCTTCCTTCCTTCCGAAACTTTCTTCTGACACTTCCTTCCATCACTTTCTTCCTTCCTTCCGACACTTCCTTCCAACACTTCCTTACTTCCTTCCGACATTTCCTTCCTTCCTTCCGACACTTCCTTCCGACACTTCCTTCCTTCCGACACTTCCTTCCTTTCGACACTTCCTTCCGACACTTCCTTCCTTCCGACACGTTCTGCCTTCCTTCCGACACTTCCTTCCTTCCTTCCGACACTTTCTTCTGACACTTCCTTCCGACACTTCCTTCCGACACTTCCTTCCGACACTTCCTTCCGACACTTTTTTCCTTCCTTGCTTCCTTTTGACACTTCCTTCCGACACTTCCTTCCGACACTTCCTTCCTTCCGACACATCCTTCCTTCCTTCCTTCCTTCCTTCCTTCCTTCCTTCCTTCCTTCCTTCCTTCCGACACTTCCTTCCTTCCTTCCGACACTTCCTTCCTTCCTTCCTTCCTTCCTTCCTTCCTTCCTTCCTTCCTTCCTTCCTTCCGACACTTCCTTCCGGCACTTCCTTCCGACACTTCCTTCCGACACTTCCTTCCGACACTTCCTACCGACACTTCCTTCCGACACTTCCTTCCTTCCTTCCTTCCTTCCTTCCTTCCTTCCTTCCTTCCTTCCTTCCTTCCTTCCTTCCTTCCTTCCTTCCTTCCTTCCTTCCTTCCTTCCTTCCTCCTTCCCTCCCTCCCTCCCTCCCTCCCTCCCTCCGTCCCTCCCTCCCTCCCTTCCTTCCGACACTTCCTTCCTTCCTTCCTTCCTTCCTTCCTTCCTTCCTTCCTTCCTTCCTTCCTTCCTTCCTTCCTTCCTTCCTTCCTTCCTTCCTTCCTTCCTTCCTTCCTTCCGACACTTCCTTCCAACACTTCCTTCCAACACTTCCTTCCGACACTACTTTCAGACACTTCCTTCCGACACTTCCTTCCTTCCGACACATCCTTCCTTCCTTCCTTCCGACACTTCCTTCCTTCCTTCCGTACACTTCCTTCCGACACTTCCTTCCGACACTTCCTTCCTTCCTTCCTTCCTTCCTTCCTTCCTTCCTTCCTTCCTTCCTTCCTTCCTTCCTTCCTTCCTTCCTTCCTTCCGACACTTCCTTCCTTCCTTCCTTCCTTCCTTCCTTCCTTCCTTCCTTCCGACACTTCCTTCCGACACTTCCTTCCGACACTTCCTTCCGACACTTCCTTCCGACGCTTCCTTCCTTCCTTCCTTCCTTCCTTCCTTCCTTCCTTCCTTCCTTCCTTCCTCCCTCCCTCCCTCCCTCCCTCCCTCCCTCCCTCCCTCCCTCCCTCCCTCCCTCCCTCCCTCCTTCCTTCCTTCCGACACTTCTTTCCGACACTTCCTTCCGACACTTCCTTCCGACACTTCCTTCCTTCCTTCCGACACTTCCTTCCGACACTTCCTTCCGACACTTCCTTCCTTCCGACACTTCCTTCCGACACTTCCTTCCTGCCTTCCTTCCTTCCGACACTTCCTTCCGTCACTTCCTCCCTCCGACACTTCCTTCCGACACTTCCTTCCTTCCTTCCTTCCTTCCTTCCTTCCTTCCTTCCTTCCTTCCTTCCTTCCTTCCTTCCGACACTTCCTTCCGACACTTCCTTCCGACACTTCCTTCCTTCCTTCCTTCCTTCTGACACTTCCTTCCGACACTTCCTTCCTTCCTTCCTTCCGACACTTCCTTCCTTCCTTCCTTCCTTCCTTCCTTCCTTCCTTCCTTCCTTCCTTCCTTCCTTCCTTCCGACACTTCCTTCCTTCCTTCCTTCCTTCCTTCCTTCCTTCCTTCCTTCCTTCCTTCCTTCCTTCCTTCCTTCCTTCCTTCCTTCCGACACTTCCTTCCGACACTTCCTTCCGACACTTCCTTCCGACACTTCCTTCCTTCCTTCCTTCCTTCTGACACTTCCTTCCGACACTTCCTTCCTTCCTTCCTTCCGACACTTCCTTCCTTCCTTCCTTCCTTCCTACCGACACTTCCTTCCGACACTTCCTTCCTTCCTTCCTTCCTTCCTTCCTTCCTTCCTTCCTTCCTTCCTTCCTTCCTTCCTTCCTTCCTTCCTTCCTTCCGACACTTCCTTCCGACACTTCCTTCCGACACTTCCTTCCGACACTTCCTTCCTTCCTTCCTTTCTTCGTTCAGATACTTCCTTCCAACACTTCCTTCCGTCACTTCCTTCCGACACTTCCTTCCGACACTTCCTTCCTTCCTTCCGACATTTCCTTCCGACACTTCCTTCTGACACCTCCTTCCTTCCGACACTTCCTTCCGACACTTCCTTCCGACACTTCCTTCCTTCCGACACGTCCTTCCTTCCGACACTTCCTTCCTTCCTTCCGACACTTCCTTCCTTCCGACACTTCCTTCCTTCCTTCCGACACTTCCTTCCGACACTTCCTTCCGACACTTCCGTCCGACACTTCCTTCCTTCCTTCCTTCCGACACTTCATTCCGACACTTCCTTCCTTCCTTCCTTCCTTCCTTCCTTCCTTCCTTCCTTCCTTCCGACACTTCCTTCCTTCCGACACTTCCTTCCTTCCTTCCTTCCGACACTTCCTTCCTTCCTTCCTTCCTTCCTTCCTTCCTTCCTTCCTTCCTTCCTTCCTTCCTTCCGACACTTCCTTCCGACACTTCCTTCCGACACTTCCTTCCGACACTTCCTTCCTTCCTTCCTTCCTTCTGACACTTCCTTCCGACACTTCCTTCCTTCCTTCCTTCCGACACTTCCTTCCTTCCTTCCTTCCTTCCTACCGACACTTCCTTCCGACACTTCCTTCCTTCCTTCCTTCCTTCCTTCCTTCCTTCCTTCCTTCCTTCCTTCCTTCCTTCCTTCCTTCCGACACTTCCTTCCTTCCTTACTTTCTTCGTTCAGATACTTCCTTCCAACACTTCCTTCCGTCACTTCCTTCCGACACTTCCTTCCGACACTTCCTTCCTTCCTTCTGACATTTCCTTCCGACACTTCCTTCTGACACCTCCTTCCTTCCGACACTTCCTTCCGACACTTCCTTCCGACACTTCCTTCCTTCCGACACTTCCTTCCTTCCTTCCGAAACTTTCTTCTGACACTTCCTTCCATCACTTTCTTCCTTCCTTCCGACACTTCCTTCCAACACTTCCTTACTTCCTTCCGACATTTCCTTCCTTCCTTCCGAACACTTCCTTCCGACACTTCCTTCCTTCCGACACTTCCTTCCTTTCGACACTTCCTTCCGACACTTCCTTCCTTCCGACACGTTCTGCCTTCCTTCCGACACTTCCTTCCTTCCTTCCGACACTTTCTTCTGACACTTCCTTCCGACACTTCCTTCCGACACTTCCTTCCGACACTTCCTTCCGACACTTTTTTCCTTCCTTGCTTCCTTTTGACACTTCCTTCCGACACTTCCTTCCGACACTTCCTTCCTTCCGACAACATCCTTCCTTCCTTCCTTCCTTCCTTCCTTCCTTCCTTCCTTCCTTCCTTCCTTCCGACACTTCCTTCCTTCCTTCCGACACTTCCTTCCTTCCTTCCTTCCTTCCTTCCTTCCTTCCTTCCTTCCTTCCTTCCTTCCTTCCTTCCTTCCGACACTTCCTTCCGGCACTTCCTTCCGACACTTCCTTCCGACACTTCCTTCCGACACTTCCTACCGACACTTCCTTCCGACACTTCCTTCCTTCCTTCCTTCCTTCCTTCCTTCCTTCCTTCCTTCCTTCCTTCCTTCCTTCCTTCCTTCCTTCCTTCCTTCCTTCCTTCCTTCCTTCCTCCTTCCCTCCCTCCCTCCCTCCCTCCCTCCTCCGTCCCTCCCTCCCTCCCTTCCTTCCGACACTTCCTTCCTTCCTTCCTTCCTTCCTTCCTTCCTTCCTTCCTTCCTTCCTTCCTTCCTTCCTTCCTTCCTTCCTTCCTTCCTTCCTTCCGACACTTCCTTCCAACACTTCCTTCCAACACTTCCTTCCGACACTACTTTCAGACACTTCCTTCCGACACTTCCTTCCTTCCGACACATCCTTCCTTCCTTCCTTCCGACACTTCCTTCCTTCCTTCCGTACACTTCCTTCCGACACTTCCTTCCGACACTTCCTTCCGAAACTTCCTTCCTTCCTTCCTTCCTTCCTTCCTTCCTTCCTTCCTTCCTTCCTTCCTTCCTTCCGACACTTCCTTCCTTCCTTCCTTCCTTCCTTCCTTCCTTCCTTCCTTCCTTCCTTCCTTCCGACACTTCCTTCCGACACTTCCTTCCGACACTTCCTTCCGACACTTCCTTCCGACGCTTCCTTCATTCCGACACTTCCTTCCGACACTTCCTTCCTTCCTTCCTTCCTTCCTTCCTTCCTTCCTTCCTTCCTTCCTTCCTTCCTTCCTTCCTTCCTTCCTTCCTTCCTCCCTCCCTCCCTCCCTCCCTCCCTCCCTCCCTCCCTCCCTCCCTCCCTCCCTTCCTTCCTTCCGACACTTCTTTCCGACACTTCCTTCCGACACTTCCTTCCGACACTTCCTTCCTTCCTTCCGACACTTCCTTCCGACACTTCCTTCTTTCCTTCCGACACTTCCTTCCTTCCTTCAGACACTCACTTCCTTCCGACACTTCCTTCCATCCGACACTTTCTTCCAACACTTCCTTCCGACACTTTCTTCCGACACTTCCTTCCGACACTTCCTTCCTTCCGACACTTCCTTCCGACACTTCCTTCCTGCCTTCCTTCCTTCCGACACTTCCTTCCGTCACTTCCTCCCTTCCGACACTTCCTTCCGACACTTCCTTCCTTCCTTCCTTCCTTCCTTCCTTCCTTCCTTCCTTCCTTCCTTCCTTCCTTCCTTCCTTCCTTTCGACACTTCCTTCCGACACTTCCTTCCGACACTTCCTTCCTTCCTTCCTTCCTTCTGACACTTCCTTCCGACACTTCCTTCCTTCCTTCCTTCCGACACTTCCTTCCTTCCTTCCTTCCTTCCTTCCTTCCTTCCTTCCTTCCTTCCTTCCTTCCTTCCTTCCTTCCTTCCTTCCTTCCGACACTTCCTTCCGACACTTCCTTCCGACACTTCCTTCCGACACTTCCTTCCTTCCTTCCTTCCTTCTGACACTTCCTTCCGACACTTCCTTCCTTCCTTCCTTCCGACACTTCCTTCCTTCCTTCCTTCCTTCCTACCGACACTTCCTTCCGACACTTCCTTCCTTCCTTCCTTCCTTCCTTCCTTCCTTCCTTCCTTCCTTCCTTCCTTCCTTCCTTCCTTCCTTAATTCCTTCCTTCCTTCCTTCCGACACTTCCTTCCGACACTTCCTTCCGACACTTCCTTCCTTCCTTCCTTTCTTCGTTCAGATACTTCCTTCCAACACTTCCTTCCGTCACTTCCTTCCGACACTTCCTTCCGACACTTCCTTCCTTCCTTCTGACATTTCCTTCCGACACTTCCGTCTGACACCTCCTTCCTTCCGACACTTCCTTCCGACACTTCCTTCCGACACTTCCTTCCTTCCGACACTTCCTTCCTTCCTTCCGAAACTTTCTTCTGACACTTCCTTCCATCACTTTCTTCCTTCCTTCCGACACTTCCTTCCAACACTTCCTTACTTCCTTCCGACATTTCCTTCCTTCCTTCCGACACTTCCTTCCGACACTTCCTTCCTTCCGACACTTCCTTCCTTTCGACACATCCTTCCGACACTTCCTTCCTTCCGACACGTTCTGCCTTCCTTCCGACACTTCCTTCCTTCCTTCCGACACTTCCTTCCGACACTTCCTTCCGACACTTCCTTCCGACACTTTCTTCCTTCCTTGCTTCCTTTTGACACTTCCTTCCGACACTTCCTTCCGACACTTCCTTCCTTCCGACACATCCTTCCTTCCTTCCTTCCTTCCTTCCTTCCTTCCTTCCTTCCTTCCTTCCTTCCTTCCTTCCGACACTTCCTTCCTTCCTTCCGACACTTCCTTCCTTCCTTCCTTCCTTCCTTCCTTCCTTCCTTCCTTCCGACACTTCCTTCCGGCACTTCCTTCCGACACTTCCTTCCGACACTTCCTTCCGACACTTCCTTCCGACACTTCCTACCGACACTTCCTTCCGACACTTCCTTCCTTCCTTCCTTCCTTCCTTCCTTCCTTCCTTCCTTCCTTCCTTCCTTCCTTCCTTCCTTCCTTCCTTCCTTCCTTCCTTCCTTCCTTCCTTCCTCCTTCCCTCCCTCCCTCCCTCCCTCCCTCCCTCCCTCCCTCCCTCGCTCCGTCCCTCCCTCCCTCCCTTCCTTCCGACACTTCCTTCCTTCCTTCCTTCCTTCCTTCCTTCCTTCCTTCCTTCCTTCCTTCCTTCCTTCCTTCCTTCCTTCCTTCCTTCCTTCCTTCCTTCCTTCCTTCCTTCCTTCCTTCCTTCCTCCCGCCCTCCCTCCCTCCCTCCCGCCCTCCCTCCCTCCCTCCCTTCCTTCCGACACTTCCTTCCGACACTTCCTTCCGACTCTTCCTTCCGACACTTCCTTCCGACACTTCCTTCCGGCACTTCCTTCCTTCCTTCCGACACTTCCTTCCTTTCTTTCCGACACTTCCTTCCTTCCGACACTTCCTTCCTTCCGCACTTCCTTCCTTCCGACACTTCCTTCCGACACCTCCTTCCGACACTTCCTTCCTTCCTTCCGACACTTCCTTCCTTCCTTCCGACACTTCCTTCCTTCCGACACTCCCTTCCTTCCGACACTTCCTTCCGACACTTCCTTCCGACCCTTTCTTCCGACACTTCCTTCCTACACTTCCTTCCTTCCGACACTTCCTTCCGACAGTTCCTTCCTTCCGACACTTTCTTCTGAGACTTCCTTCCGACACTTCCTTCCTTCCTTCCTTCCGACACTTCCTTCCAACACTTCCTTCCTTCCTTCCGACACTTCCTTCCGACGCTTCCTTCTTTCCAACACTTCCTTCCTTCCGACACTTCCTTCCTTCCGACACTTCCTTCCGACACTTCCTTCCGACACTTCCTTCCTTCCTTCCTTCCTTCCTTCCTTCCTTCCTTCCTTCCTTCCTTCCTTCCTTCCTTCCTTCCTTCCTTCCTTCCTTCCTTCCTTCCGACACTTCCTTCCTTCCTTCCTTCCTTCCTTCCTTCCTTCCTTCCTTCCTTCCTTCCTTCCTTCCTTCCTTCGTTCCTCCCGCCCTCCCTCCCTCCCTCCCGCCCTCCCTCCCTCCCTCCCTCCCTTCCGACACTTCCTTCCGACACTTCCTTCCGACTCTTCCTTCCGACACTTCCTTCCGACACTTCCTTCCGACACTTCCTTCCTTCCTTCCGACACTTCCTTCCTTTCTTTCCGACACTTCCTTCCTTCCGACACTTCCCTTCCTTCCGCACTTCCTTCCTTCCGACACTTCCTTCCGACACCTCCTTCCGACAATTCCTTCCTTCCTTCCGACACTTCCTTCCTTCCTTCCGACACTTCCTTCCTTCCGACACTCCCTTCCTTCCGACACTTCCTTCCGACACTTCCTTCCGACCCTTTCTTCCGACACTTCCTTCCTACACTTCCTTCCTTCCGACAATTCCTTCCGACACTTCCTTCCTTCCGACACTTTCTTCTGAGACTTCCTTCCGACACTTCCTTCCTTCCTTCCGACACTTCCTTCCAACACTTCCTTCCTTCCTTCCGACACTTCCTTCCGACACTTCCTTCTTTCCAACACTTCCTTCCTTCCGACACTTCCTTCCTTCCGACACTTCCTTCCGACACTTCACTTCCGACATTTCCTTCCGACACTTCCTTCCTTCCTTCCGACACTTCCTTCCTTCCTTCCTTCCTTCCTTCCTTCCTTCCGACACTTCCTTCCTTCCGACACTTCCTATCTTCCTTCCTTCCTTCCTTCCTTCCCTTCCTTCCTTCCTTCCTTCCTTCCTTCCTTCCTTCCTTCCTTCCTTCCTTCCTTCCATCCTCCCGACACTTCCTTCCTTCCGACACTTCCTTCCTTCCTTCCTTCCTTGCTTCCTTCCTTCCTTCCCTCCTTCCTTCCTTCCTTCCTTCCTTTCTTCCTTCCTTCCTCCCTCCCTCCCTCCCTCCCTCCCTCCCTTCCTTCCTTCCGACACTTCCTTCCGACACTTCCTTCCGACACTTCCTTCCGACACTTCCTTCCTTCCTTCCGACACTTCCTTCCTTCCTTCCGACACTTCCTTCCGACACTTCCTTCCGACACTTCCTTCCTTCCTTCCGACACCTCCTTCCTTCCTTCCTTCCTTCCATCCGACACCTCCTTCCTTCCTTCCTTCCTTCCTTCCTTCCTTCCTTCCTTCCTTCCTTCCGACACTTCCTTCCGACACTTCCTTCCGACACTTCCTTCCTTCCTTCCTTCCTTCTGACACTTCCTTCCGACACTTCCTTCCTTCCTTCCTTCCGACACTTCCTTCCTTCCTTCCTTCCTTCCTTCCTTCCTTCCTTCCTTCCTTCCTTCCTTCCTTCCTTCCTTCCTTCCTTCCTTCCTTCCTTCCTTCCTTCCTTCCTTCCTACACTTCCTTCCTTCCTTCCTTCCTTCCTTCCTTCCTTCCTTCCTTCCTTCCTTCCTTCCTTCCTTCCTTCCTTCCTTCCTTCCTTCCTTCCGACACTTCCTTCCGACACTTCCTTCCGACACTTCCTTCCGACACTTCCTTCCTTCCTTCCTTCCTTCTGACACTTCCTTCCGACACTTCCTTCCTTCCTTCCTTCCGACACTTCCTTCCTTCCTTCCTTCCTTCCTACCGACACTTCCTTCCGACACTTCCTTCCTTCCTACCTTCCTTCCTTCCTTCCTTCCTTCCTTCTTTCCTTCCTTCCTTCCTTCCTTCCTTCCGACACTTCCTTCCGACACTTCCTTCCGACACTTCCTTCCTTCCTTCCTTTCTTCGTTCAGATACTTCCTTCCAACACTTCCTTCCGTCACTTCCTTCCGACACTTCCTTCCGACACTTCCTTCCTTCCTTCTGACATTTCCTTCCGACACTTCCGTCTGACACCTCCTTCCTTCCGACACTTCCTTCCGACACTTCCTTCCGACACTTCCTTCCTTCCGACACTTCCTTCCTTCCTTCCGAAACTTTCTTCTGACACTTCCTTCCATCACTTTCTTCCTTCCTTCCGACACTTCCTTCCAACACTTCCTTACTTCCTTCCGACATTTCCTTCCTTCCTTCCGACACTTCCTTCCGACACTTCCTTCCTTCCGACACTTCCTTCCTTTCGACACATCCTTCCGACACTTCCTTCCTTCCGACACGTTCTGCCTTCCTTCCGACACTTCCTTCCTTCCTTCCGACACTTCCTTCCGACACTTCCTTCCGACACTTCCTTCCGACACTTTCTTCCTTCCTTGCTTCCTTTTGACACTTCCTTCCGACACTTCCTTCCGACACTTCCTTCCTTCCGACACATCCTTCCTTCCTTCCTTCCTTCCTTCCTTCCTTCCTTCCTTCCTTCCTTCCTTCCTTCCTTCCTTCCTTCCGACACTTCCTTCCTTCCTTCCGACACTTCCTTCCTTCCTTCCTTCCTTCCTTCCTTCCTTCCTTCCTTCCTTCCGACACTTCCTTCCGGCACTTCCTTCCGACACTTCCTTCCGACACTTCCTTCCGACACTTCCTTCCGACACTTCCTACCGACACTTCCTTCCGACACTTCCTTCCTTCCTTCCTTCCTTCCTTCCTTCCTTCCTTCCTTCCTTCCTTCCTTCCTTCCTTCCTTCCTTCCTTCCTTCCTTCCTTCCTTCCTTCCTTCCTTCCTTCCTTCCTCCTTCCCTCCCTCCCTCCCTCCCTCCCTCCCTCCCTCCCTCCCTCGCTCCGTCCCTCCCTCCCTCCCTTCCTTCTGACACTTCCTTCCTTCCTTCCTTCCTTCCTTCCTTCCTTCCTTCCTTCCTTCCTTCCTTCCTTCCTTCCTTCCTTCCTTCCTTCCTTCCTTCCTTCCTTCCTTCCTTCCTCCCGCCCTCCCTCCCTCCCTCCCGCCCTCCCTCCCTCCCTCCCTTCCTTCCGACACTTCCTTCCGACACTTCCTTCCGACTCTTCCTTCCGACACTTCCTTCCGACACTTCCTTCCGGCACTTCCTTCCTTCCTTCCGACACTTCCTTCCTTTCTTTCCGACACTTCCTTCCTTCCGACACTTCCTTCCTTCCGCACTTCCTTCCTTCCGACACTTCCTTCCGACACCTCCTTCCGACACTTCCTTCCTTCCTTCCGACACTTCCTTCCTTCCTTCCGACACTTCCTTCCTTCCGACACTCCCTTCCTTCCGACACTTCCTTCCGACACTTCCTTCCGACCCTTTCTTCCGACACTTCCTTCCTACACTTCCTTCCTTCCGACACTTCCTTCCGACAGTTCCTTCCTTCCGACACTTTCTTCTGAGACTTCCTTCCGACACTTCCTTCCTTCCTTCCTTCCGACACTTCCTTCCAACACTTCCTTCCTTCCTTCCGACACTTCCTTCCGACGCTTCCTTCTTTCCAACACTTCCTTCCTTCCGACACTTCCTTCCTTCCGACACTTCCTTCCGACACTTCCTTCCGACACTTCCTTCCTTCCTTCCTTCCTTCCTTCCTTCCTTCCTTCCTTCCTTCCTTCCTTCCTTCCTTCCTTCCTTCCTTCCGACACTTCCTTCCTTCCTTCCTTCCTTCCTTCCTTCCTTCCTTCCTTCCTTCCTTCCTTCCTTCCTTCCTTCCTTCCTTCCTTCCTTCCTTCGTTCCTCCCGCCCCTCCCTCCCTCCCTCCCGCCCTCCCTCCCTCCCTCCCTCCCTTCCGACACTTCCTTCCGACACTTCCTTCCGACTCTTCCTTCCGACACTTCCTTCCGACACTTCCTTCCGACACTTCCTTCCTTCCTTCCGACACTTCCTTCCTTTCT
>JAYKTQ010000373.1:87500-92502 GCA_036010785.1 Ammospiza maritima maritima
CCTTCCTTCCTTCCTTTCGACACTTCCTTCCGTCCTTCCTTCCTTCCTTTTTTCCGACACTTCCTTCCGACACTTCCTTCCGACACTTCCTTCCGACACTTCCTTCCTTCCTTCCAACACTTCCTTCCTTCGACACTTCCTTCCTTCCTTCCTTCCTTCCTTCCTTCCTTCCTTCCTTCCTTCCTTCCTTCCTTCCTTCCTTCCTTCCTTCCTTCCTTCCGACACTTCCTTCCTTCCTTCCTTCCTTCCGACACTTCCTTCCTTCCGACACTTCCTTCCTTCCGACACTTCCTTCCTTCCGACACTTCCTTCCTTCCTTCCTTCCGACACTTCCTTCCTTCCTTCCTTCCGACACTTCCTTCCGACAATTCCTTCCTTCCTTCCTTCCGACACTTCCTTCCGACACTTCCTTCCTTCCGACACTTCCTTCCTTCCTTCCTTCCTTCCTTCCTTCCTTCCTTCCTTCCTTCCTTCCTTCCTTCCTTCCTTCCTTCCTTCCTTCCTTCCGACACTTCCTTCCTTCCTTCCTTCCTTCCGACACTTCCTTCCTTCCGACACTTCCTTCCTTCCGACACTTCCTTCCTTCCTTCCTTCCGACACTTCCTTCCGTCCTTCCTTCCTTCCTTCCTTCCGACACTTCCTTCCGACACTTCCTTCCGACACTTCCTTCCGACACTTCCTTCCGACACTTCCTTCCTTCCTTCCGACACTTCCTTCCGACACTTCCTTCCGACACTTCCTTCCGACACTTCCTTCCGACACTTCCTTCCGACACTTGCTTCCTTCCGACACTTCCTTCCTTCCGAGACATCCTTCCTTCCGACACTTCCTTCCTTCCTTCCTTCCGACACTTCCTTCCTTCCTTCCTTCCTTCCGACACTTCCTTCCGACACTTCCTTGTTCCTTCCTTCCGACACTTCCTTCCGACACTTCCTTCCGACACTTCCTTCCTTGGGACACTTCCTTCCTTCCGACACTTCCTTCCGACACTTCCTTCCTTCCGACACTTCCTTCCTTCCTTCCGACACTTCCTTCCTTCCGACACTTCCTTCCTTCCTTCCTTCCTTCCTTCCTTCCTTCCTTCCTTCCTTCCTTCCTTCCTTCCTTCCTTCCTTCCTTCCTTCCTTCCTTCCTTCCGACACTTCCTTCCGACACTTCCTTCCGACACTTCCTTCCGACACTTCCTTCCTTCCTTCCTTCCGACACTTCCTTCCTTCCTTCCTTCCGACACTTCCTTCCGACATTTCCTTCCTTCCTTCCTTCCTTCCTTCCGACACTTCCTTCCGACACTTCCTTCCGACACTTCCTTCCTTGGGACACTTCCTTCCTTCCGACACTTCCTTCCGACACTTCCTTCCTTCCGACACTTCCTTCCTTCCTTCCGACACTTCCTTCCTTCCGACACTTCCTTCCTTCCTTCCGACACTTCCTTCCGACACTTCCTTCTGACACTTCCTTCCGACACTTTCTTCCTTCCTTCCGACACTTCCTTCCTTCCTTCAGACACTCACTTCCTTCCGACACTTCCTTCCATCCGACACTTCCTTCCGAAACTTCCTTCCGACACTTTCTTCCGACACTTCCTTCCGACACTTCCTTCCTTCCGACAATTCCTTCCGACACTTCCTTCCGACACTTCCTTCCTTCCGACACTTCCTTCCGACACTTCCTTCCTTCCGACACTTCCTTCCGTCCTTCCTTCCTTCCTTTTTTCCGACACTTCCTTCCGACACTTCCTTCCGACACTTCCTTCCGACACTTCCTTCCTTCCTTCCAACACTTCCTTCCTTCGACACTTCCTTCCTTCCTTCCTTCCTTCCTTCCTTCCTTCCTTCCTTCCTTCCTTCCTTCCTTCCTTCCGACACTTCCTTCCTTCCGACACTTCCTTCCTTCCGACACTTCCTTCCTTCCTTCCGACACTTCCTTCCGACACTTCCTTCCGACGCTTCCTTCCGACACTTCCTTCCGACACTTCCTTCCGACACTTCCTTCCTTCCTTCCGACATTTCCTCCCTTCCTTCCGACACTTCCTTCCTTCCGACACTTCCTTCCTTCCGACATTTCCTTCCGACACTTCCTTCTGACACCTCCTTCCTTCCGACACTTCATTCCGACAATTCCTTCCGACACTTCCTTCCTTCCGACACTTCCTTCCTTCCTTCCGAAACTTTCTTCTGACACTTCCTTCCATCACTTCCTTCCTTCCTTCCGACACTTCCTTCCAACACTTCCTTACTTCCTTCCGACATTTCCTTCCTTCCTTCCGACACTTCCTTCCGACACTTCCTTCCTTCCGACACTTCCTTCCTTTCAACACTTCCTTCCGACACTTCCTTCCTTCCGACACTTTCTGCCTTCCTTCCGACACTTCCTTCCTTCCTTCCGACACTTCCTTCCTTCCTTCCTTCCTTCCTTCCGAAACTTCCTTCCGAAACTTCCTTCCGAAACTTCCTTCCGAAACTTCCTTCCGAAACTTCCTTCCTTCCTTTTGACACTTCCTTTCGACAACTTCCTTCCGACACTTCCTTCCGTCACTTCCTTCCGACACTTCCTTCCTTCCGACACTTCCTTCCTTCCGACACTTCCTTCCGTCCTTCCGACACTTCCTTCCTTCCTTCCGACACTTCCTTCCTTCCTTCCTTCCTTCCTTCCTTCCTTCCTTCCTTCCTTCCTTCCGACGCTTCCTTCCTTCCGACACTTCCTTCCGACACTTCCTTCCGACACTTCCTTCCGACACTTCCTTCCGACACTTCCTTCCGACACTTCCTTCCTTCCTTCCGTCCTTCCTTCCTTCCGACACTTCCTTCCGACACTTCCTTCCTTCCGACACTTCCTTCCTTCCTTCCGACACTTCCTTCCTTCCTTCCTTCCTTCTTTCCTTCCTTCCTTCCTTCCTTCCTTCCTTCCTTCCTTCCTTCCTTCCTTCCTTCCTTCCTTCCTTCCTTCCTCCCTCCCTCCCTCCCTCCCTCCCTCCGTCCCTCCCTCCCTCCCTCCCTCCCTTCCTTCCGACACTTCCTTCCGAAACTTCCTTCCCCCCTTCCTTCCTTCCTTCCTTCCTTCCCTTCCTTCCTTCCTTCCTTCCTTCCTTCCTTCCTTCCTTCCTTCCTTCCTTCCTTCCTCCCGCCCTCCCTCCCTCCCTCCCTCCATCCCTCCCTCCCTTCCTTCCGACACTTCCTTCCGACACTTCCTTCCGACACTTCCTTCCTTCCTTCCGACACTTCCTTCCTTCCTTCCGACACTTCCTTCCTTCCGACACTTCCTTCCTTCCGCACATCCTTCCTTCCGACACTTCCTTCCGACACCTCCTTCTGACAATTCCTTCCTTCCTTCCGACACTTCCTTCCTTCCGACACTCCCTTCCTTCCGACACTTCCTTCCGACACTTCCTTCCGAAACTTCCTTCCGACACTTCCTTCCTTCCGACACTTCCTTCCTTCCTTCCGAAACTTTCTTCTGACACTTCCTTCCATCACTTCCTTCCTTCCTTCCGACACGTCCTTCCAAAACTTCCTTACTTCCTTCCGACATTTCCTTCCTTTCTTTCCGACATTCCTTCCGACACTTCCTTCCTTCCGACACTTCCTTCCTTTCGACACTTCCTTCCGACACTTCCTTCCTTCCGACACTTTCTGCCTTCCTTCCTCCCTTCCTTCCTTCCTTCCGACACTTTCTTCTGACACTTCCTTCCAACACTTCCTTCCTTCCTTCCTTCCTTCCTTCCTTCCTTCCTTCCTTCCTTCCTTCCTTCCTTCCTTGCTTCCTTTTGACACTTCCTTCCGACACATTCCTTCCGACACTTTCTTCTGTCACTTCCTTCCGACACTTCCTTCCTTCCGACACATCCTTCCTTCCGACACTTCCTTCCGACACTTCCTTCCTTCCTTCCTTCCTTCCTTCCTTCCTTCCTTCCTTCCTTCCTTCCTTCCTTCCTTCTTTCCGTCCTTCCGACACTTCCTTCCGACACTTCCTTCCGACACTTCCTTCCGACACTTCCTACCGACACTTCCTTCCGACACTTCCTTCCTTCCTTCCTTCCTTCCGACACTTCCTTCCTTCCGACACTTCCTTCCTTCCGACACTTCCTTCCGTCCTTCCGACACTTCCTTCCTTCCTTCCGACACTTCCTTCCTTCCGACACTTCCTTCCTTCCTTCCTTCCTTCCTTCCTTCCTTCCTTCCTTCCTTCCTTCCTTCCGACACTTCCTTCCTTCCGACACTTCCTTCCGACACTTCCTTCCGACACTTCCTTCCGACACTTCCTTCCGACACTTCCTTCCTGCCTTCCGTCCTTCCTTCCTTCCGACACTTCCTCCCTCCCTCCCTTCCTTTCCGACACTTCCTACGGAAACTTCCTTCCTCCCTTCCTTCCTTCCTTCCTTCCTTCCTTCCTTCCTTCCTTCCTTCCTTCCTTCCTTCCTTCCTTCCTTCCTTCCTTCCTTCCTTCCTTCCTCCCGCCCTCCCTCCCTCCCTCCCTCCATCCCTCCCTCCCTTCCTTCCGACACTTCCTTCCGACACTTCCTTCCGACACTTCCTTCCGACACTTCCTTCCGACACTTCTTTCCTTCCGACACTTCCTTCCTTCCGCACTTCCTTCCTTCCGACACTTCCTTCCGACACCTCCTTCTGACACTTCCTTCCTTCCTTCCGACACTTCCTTCCTTCCTTCCGACACTTCCTTCCTTCCAACACTCCCTTCCTTCCGACACTTCCTTCCGACACTTCCTTCCGACACTTTCTTCCGACACTTCCTTCCAACAATTCCTTCCTTCCGACACTTCCTTCCGACACTTCCTTCCTTCCAAGACCTTTTTCTGAGACTTCCTTCCGACACTTCCTTCCTTCCTTCCGACACTTCCTTCCAACACTTCCTTCCTTCCTTCCGACACTTCCTTCCGACACTTCCTTCTTTCCGACACTTCCTTCCTTCCGACACTTCCTTCCTTCCGACACTTCCTTCCGACACTTCCTTCCGACATTTCCTTCCGACACTTCCTTCCTTTTTA